>JAPDOI010001607.1:0-160040 GCA_029168955.1 Aplectana chamaeleonis | reverse complement strand
CATTGCTGACGTTGATGTTGAAAATCGAGATGCAGAAGATGATATTTTTTGACGAAGCGCTTTAGTTCGCAACGTTTCGGGTCGTAGACCTTCTTCTCTCAGGCTGCTGTTCTCTGGAGATAGAATCTGGGCCGCTGTGAAGTACCGCAATCGCGTGCCACAGTCCCCTGATAGTTCCGGGCAGTCGTACCCGCAAATGACGATGCAGTGGGCCCAGTACACTTAGTAAGTCAAATACCGCAATAGCGCCGCAATTATTGCGGTACTATTGCGGAGCTACACTGCGGCAAAATCTCACAGTGCCGCTGAAGCCAGCCAGTGCCATTTATCGATCCACTCAACCCGGCTTGCCACGTTTCTCATCCACTCGTCTTCGTCTTTTCAGTTCTGTTGGAACGAAAGCGTGTCTCTTGCTTTTTCTCAAAATTCATTTCCTCTCTTAGGGAAACATCACTTTCACACATTCATCCTCTTCAAGAATCCTATAAGCGTTTGATGTTGGGACGAGGTTTTAGAATCATTTTTTGCGTGAAAGTTCAGAATCATTTCTTGAACTTAAGAAGCTTTTTGAGTTTTTAGTTTTGAATTTATTGAGCACATTCGACCACACTTACCTGAATTCATGAACTTGAATTCAATAAGATGCACATTCTGTACCAAGGCCGAGGTCCCATAGTTCTCTCTGGGTGTGTGTCTCCACAGGTGATAAGTGGATTTTCTTCAAACCTTTCTTAGGAGGGGTCATGTCCACGATAGAAAAGCCGTATTCTAGCTTTTCTATGTTTCTCATTGGGCAAGTTCTCGATGTAGAGGATTATTGGGAAACGCTCTCTATAGGAACTTTTTGAAAGCCGAATAAAAAGTTCTTAAAAAACCATTGTTATTTATTTACTGCCTGTTGGTGTAGAAATTCTGCAGTTAACTGCAGGACAAAACGCTGTCAAACCAAGCGAAGCAGGTCGCAAATTAATTTGAGCTTGAAATTTTTAGGTAAGTGGACTTTGCTTTCTGTTTCGTAGGTACCAGAAACTCTTGGAAAAATTAAGAAAAGTTGAATGCCCAAGTGTTTAGATTCTTACAATTTTCATGGAATAAAAGAGTATGGCACTCAGAAACTATAGAGCAACTGCCTTATGGCTAAATGGGCGGGGTGATCCAATGGGTCGACTGGTTCACGAGATTTTCACACAAGCTCTGGACCCTTTGAGTTACTTCCATCCCCACTATTCTCCAGAAAGTTGACCCAAAGTTTACTTTCCTGCGAAAAAACGGGGCAAAAGTTTCATCATGAGAAACATCTGCCTTTAAATCGAATTTTGAAAAACGAATGACCATCTCTACAAAGTGCAAAGTTTTTACAAAAGCGTAAAGTCGGATCTGGTGAAACGAAACGTATGTCAGTGATCTTCTTGTCTAGTAAAATTTCTTTGCAGTACCACGCCCCAAGCTGCTTGAAGTTCCAAAAAGTTCATTCATTCATATTGAGAAACGTCGGTGATAAGATACTGAATTAGCAAACATATCTTAGCAGGTTTCAGAGTGTGTAAAATTTAGCCGATTCCTCGTTTAAAGGCAGTGTTCACGATGAAAAAAGTTTTCCGAAATTCCAATAGGATTGGATAGTGGAGGGACACTCTGTAACGTTAACGCTGGAAAAGAACGCATGAAAACGAGCCAGGAAGAGCCTTAAAAGAGTCCGAAGCTGCAACCCTTCGAGCGCATTGAAAACCCCAAAAGCGCATCAGCACGCCCACCGACGTGAACAAATGAATGCTCGAGAGCGTGAGATGAGCGATTGATTTCTTCAATCATTAGCCCTGTTCTTCCTTCTATTCTCAGCTTCTCTTCTTTACTTCCAGGTCAGCTCGCATAGAGCGGCTGCAAAAGACTTGTTGTTACAAGCCTCGGACAACTCGTCCACCCATAAGTTTCCATGTGTTTGGTCTTTTGAGGGATCAGAAAGAACTGATTCCCAGAAGGTCGTGTACGATTTCAGAGACATCATTGGAATCAGCATAGGGCCGTTTTACAAGATAGGCTGGAAAACAGAAAAAACGATTTTCATCGTGAACACTGCCTTTAAATGACATCGTGACCCGGCAGTAGAGGGTGGATTTCCCACGCGCAGATACGCTGAGCTATGAGCTTTGCTAAAATTCTCACAATGATAAGGTGAGGGTATTATCAGAAGTTAGTTTGGGATGTTTTGAAAAAGAAATCGATTTGCTCAAAACTTGTATGTTAAGCCTCTTTCACACTTGCCCGACCGACGTCGGACGACTCGTTATCGAATCTGTAATATCTATCTACCTACCCTACACATCTTATCTATCTTAAACTTATCAAATTTGATAACGAGTCGTCCGACGTCTGGCCGGCAAACTATGAAAAGGGGCTAAAAAGGTACAGTACACCCCTTCAGATATGAATTCTTGAGATTTTCATGTGAATTGTGTAGAAGACCCCTCCTGTATAAACATCACGTGCCAAATGCGATGATCTCAATTCCTCCAAATAAGCAGGAGATATAAGCGACCACCACAGGCCCGACCCCTTCGCTTTACACCACCATTGCAGGCCCGACCCCTGAATAGATTTTCTCTTTTCGGAGTCGATAGCGGCTCAGGTAGGATCGACGAATTCTAATAAGTCGTCGTTCTTCAGTCCATTGCTGGCTATTCCTTCTTATCCTGGCTCGCTCTCGCGCGTAACGATTTGCAAATGAAGAGAAATACAGGCCTGAGGATAACTCGCTGTCTCACCAATTTTCACCTCAAAATTTTCTGGGGTGACTTTAGGGCATCTTTGAAGTAGCCATAACTCTGTTCAAAAAGGGTCTTGGACGACTTTAGCAGATAGCTCTCTGTGGGATCAGCGTGTGACTCTCTCCAAGATGAGCACGAATACTGAGAATTCATTTTTTTGGGTGTCTCGATGCCTTTAAGGGTATTTCCTCCTCAGGTGCTTGAAAACGAATCTGGGGTCTATTTGTCAGGAAATGGGTTAGAAATTACACATCCTATTAGGAAGTACACCTGTCCATAGAGGTACACCAAAATAGATGGGTTCTAGAGAATTAGAAGTACACCACCTCTCATTTCAAAAGCGGCACACCTCTAATCGAAGTACGATACCGCCGCTATCTAAGGGAAAAATGGGCAAAGTGGGCAATTCAAGGACGTCTTTCAGACCCCAACACCTCCTCAAAGTGCTCCGTTTTTAATTTCTGAAAGGACCAAAAATGTTCAATGAAAACGCTTTTTTATATGAAGTTGAAGTTATGAATTTGATAAGGTTTATCACAAGATAATGAGCCCATTCCATTAAAAACAACCGCACGCTGATCTCTAGCATGGTCAAAATGGAAATGTATTCTCCGCCTTGAAAAAAAAAAAATAATGTTGCTCTCAAATTCCTCGCGTAAAATATTATCCACACTATCGGCCAGGATCACGACATGCTGTACATTTCAGCGTCTTCGATATTGAAAACAGAGCACTTCTGGAGTGTGAGTTGTGGTCCGAAAGACGGTTTAGTTGCCCACTTTGCAAATTTCGGGCCCATTTTTTCCCTTGGATAAAGGCAGATATTGTGCATCTAAAAATAGAGGCCTGAGGATTAGGAAGTGGATGTACCTTTCAAAATAGAAAATCCGATATATTAATTAGGGCGTGTTGCAAGTGAAAAGGTTTACTCTTCTTGGTTGCTGCCCCCAAGTTCCTCCCCTCTTTTCATTAAATTGAATGATTCACTGACTTGGATGATACTTAAATCTATTCACTCTTCTGGTCTCTTACCAGAGATGCGTCCTCACTTTCAGAAGACAATCTACTGATTACTTTAAGCCCGTCCGAATGAGACTCTCCACCCAAGCGGGGTCAGCCTGCGCAACGAGCACACATCAAACCTAGTGCATATTTCCAAAGTTGCGCGATCGCGACTGTGCATACTATTACGGTCGATATAGTATGATTTAACATCGACTTTCGGTCGATATATAGATGACAAGCATTAAGTCGCGTCGCTCGGCAGGCGAGTGACAGTATGCACTAGGCCTCACAAAAGGGGCATTTCTTTCAGGCGAGCTGACCGGACGACTGGAGATACAGTTAATCAGAATATTGTTCCTACAATTTGTCTGGATATTCGTGGTAATCTATCTCAATAGAATCCAAAAACTTTCGCGGCAAGCCGGTCAACACGCCCACCGGCCGCGTGGGCGAGCAGTCTCATTCGATAGACCTGAATTTACCCTCGGGTGGAAGTAATAAAATTTATTAATTCTGCTGTGACATAAAAAATGAGTGTAATCGTTCCATACCAAAAAAGTAAATAGATCTTTCAAAAATAGTGGAACAAGTTCAGCGGAGAAGAGATTTGTAGGGACAAATAGCTGCATGTAATACTCTATGTAGCTGTGTTTTCAAAATCAGAACGAAAGTGCAATCATAACTACACACAGCAACGTATTCGTGGTTTAGGCAGCCGATTCTTTGGCGTCCAGTAGGTGTGGATAATGCTACCAGTGAATTAAATCTGATGGGCCACGGGCAAGATATTTTATTCAGTAGAGATTGTGTATGAATCAAGAAGACGCGGTCAATAAATGACTCTGGTGGATTGCAGAAATGCGGCTTTGGAAACAAAAATTATAGGCTTAGCAGGAGCGCCAAAGTTGAGACGAAGGCGCGCTATTGGCAGGTACGATTGCGGGGCTATTGCGGCGAGGCCGTGGCTGCCCGTTATCAAATACATCGTACCCGCATTTATCGTACCAGGAATACTGGTTATGCTCTGCGAAGCAGGCCGGCGTCGCAGAGGCATTGATTGCAGGTGACGGATTGTAAGTAGTTCTTCTCTAGAGTTGATGTTGTGTATTTTTGATTTTTGCTAAGGCTTTCTGGATAAGGTTCCTCTATGACAAATTGTTGCAAAAACTCTCAATGATTGGTATCCATCATCGAATAGCTTCATGTGGGTACGTTCCATGGGCTGTGCGTTATAAAGGTTAACAACGTGCTAACGCATGAACGGGTTAACGTTAGGTTTTTTTCTCGAAAATTGAACGATTCGTTGAGGGCTATGCAATGGTAGAGCCATTATCCGGACTCGTTGACAACTGATGGAAGTTTCGCAAACAACCTTCTTTATATACGGTGGACAAAGGGAGAAAGTGTGCATGTAGGAACTGGTCGTGTCACTTTTCCGCCACAGTACCGTATGTTACAGAACTTCTGGCTGGATTGCGAAACTTCTATTGTTTTTAGCGTAGCCTCCACGAAGGCTGGCTATACCGTTGAGTAGCCTTCAAAACGAGGATCTCGAATATCGACTGCAGTTTTCCTCAAAGTTGAGTTTTCTGAGAGATTTATTCAGAATGGATGAAAAAGACATCGCTTTAAAAAACTCATATGTCTTCGCGCGCATACTAGCGGTATTGCATCTGTCAAGGGCAAGAGAGTTTGTGATCGTGAACTTTCTTAACATGATCTTCTGCTTCTGAATAAAGTTTAGTTTATTGATCTGATATCACTCAATAATTGAAAGTAGCCACAACCTGTACAGCGATATAACGTATAATTGGAACATCCCACTTTCTTTTCAGTTCTCTCTCCGTTTCCAAATTATTGTTTCCGCCGGCATTCTGGCAGCCAGCACTAAAATATTTTCTCCGTGTCTCAGTCTTCTCCGCCTCGAATCGTTGCTTTGTGCAGAAGTTTTTGAAATACGTGGGTAAGGTGAGGGGTTACACAAGTAACTTCCACATTACTCCCTACCCCGACTTCGGTATTTCTCTCTGTATTCCAGTACCTTCAAAGAGAATGATTCATCTGCCATTACGTTCCGAGAAACTGACCTTTGAGCAAAACTCTTTACCGGAAAAACTGAAAACGACCGTATGATAAACGCACCAAGAAAAACAGAACACAAACACAGCGTGCACTCAATTATATTCTGTAGCATGTCCAAAAGCCACATCCATCTCTGAGTATGACGAAATGGCTGTAAACAATACATTTTCATAAGCAGCTGATTAGCAAAGTCTATCCAAGACTAGAATAGCTTCCTTTTTTCGGTGGTGGTGAAAATTTCAGCTAAAAATAATCAGCAGATCTATATTGTATAATCTCTAGCGTATACTGTATAACCTCCAGCGCGAGATAAGGGAGGAAATGCGCTTACGGATGCTGTATTATACTTTGCCAAAATAGCTTACTTCAGGGAACCTCGCTAGCCATATATGGGCCTTTGAGAGGGATGTGGCGTGGTCTCTTGGCCAATTCCTGGGATACGCTCTTTTTCTAGAATCTATTATCTCCATTTTTGCAAAAACAATGTACCCAAGCATATTCTCAATTGCGGGAATCGAACCCGTGACCGCCTGCCCCTAACACCTTCCGCCTCCTTACCTGTTGATGACATCCACTGAGGACCGATGTGGTGCGAAATACCAAAACTTTGAGACATTTTCTCATCACCTTTACCACAGATCTCCACTCTACAGGTCGTTTATTGCTGGTTATGGTGAAAAAAAGCCCAGCATGAATATACCGAGTACGTTGTTGACTCGAAATCTCGTTGGGTAAAATCTGGTGACAGAATCGGGAAGAGCGCGTCGAAGTTGACCAAGTTGAAACACTAACAGATTTTTCAAAAGTCCTTTAATGGGTAGCGGATTCTTTAGTTAGGCTTTACTTGGGAGGAAAAAAATATCCTTCAAGAAATGACCCTCCATTATTAGGGTCAATCCGAATGGAAGAAATTTTGGTTTGTTTGGCGCGTCCCTTGGGCGTAATAAAGAAATAGATAAATAAATAAATAAAATTCGGAAACGGGAATATATGATATTGTTGCGCTTAGGAATACTCCAAAAAAAAAAAAACAAGAAATCCTTAATGTATAATCGCTTACGAGATTTCAGTGTAACGTACTAGTCCAGCGTTCCTTTGATATAAGCACAGCGCTTCAACAGGATGAGACTCCTGGAGTTCAACACGGATGGAGATTTATACTTTCACACAGGTTATGGTGCAATTCTTAAAGCCACAATCATGAGGTTTCCAGACGGAGATATTGTTATTAAAGATGCGCCATATAAGTGTAACTGTACCCACTGAGACCTTAAACATATTCCGGATTGAACAAGATGGGAAATCCAGGTACGCATTCACTCGTAACTACTGTATATTATGTGCGACCTTATGTGGGTACACACTGCACTGAGATTTTAATTGTAGGCAATTATTTGGTATAACTTCCCATTTGTCTCTGGAGGGAAGTGGGATCCCTGTGCTAATAATGGAAGTGTCTAATCACTTCATATGCAGCAATCTGGTTTCAAAGCTGAACTTTCTTGCAGAGTATCTATTACTTCACTTCTTGGGACGCACTTGCTTTTAAAGCTGGTCCGAAGAGTGATAAGCTTGAGAGTGTAGGTTAAAAGGGTTATATCAGTAGCCGAATGGAATACACATTTCTTTCCTAAGAACGTAAAGCCGTTGATTCCGACAAAAAACAGAAAGTAAACCTCATCAACTGTCCAAAATAACTCCACTCGGATCAACTTTGGGTTCAGCAAATTATTGAGCTATGAAGCCCGCTTCAGCCGTCTGTCCACCACCTTTCCATACACTTCTTAGGCTGCGGTGGTCAACTTTTGTCTTCGGGGCAATCACTCTTTTCGATCGTGCATTTTCTGGAGCCGCTTTACTAGAATATAATCTCCATCATCAGTTTCTGACTACGATATATCACGGTAGGTATACCTTTATTTAGTCGCCGTATCCTGTCACAATTTTTTCCTGAAACTGAAAGCAGACCTCATGTCCGTATCGCATATACTTGCTCCTTTGAACAAACCAAAATACAAAGAGGAATGTGGTGAAACATGACCCAATCTCCAAACACACAGTCGGCGATCCAGTAGTAGCGCTTAACTGGATGTGATGGCTGATCACCCACTGACACGCTCGTGAAATTTCGGAAATTTATGCTTTAGTGGTTGCAAACCTTTTTGAGTGCACCAACAATACCAAAATTTGTGCGGAGCGGTAAACATTTTGCGTGAGGGTGGGAAGGGGTTCGAAGTGAATTCTCGATATACAGGATTGAACTCAGGTAGATGTCTCGGTCACTTCAAAGGCAGGGTTCGCGATAAAACTATTTCGGAGCTCTTCCTTTCGTCTCAGAGATTGTAGATGTGGTCATCACAAAAGTAAAAATAAGAGGAAACACCCGGAAAATTGCGAGAAAAACCCTCCAAAATCAGGGTATAATGGCTAACTGCTTGTGTCGGTCCTCTAATTAACGAGATTTGCATTAGTGTTTGTTTTTTCCGTCTTTTATTTTGCTGTTAAAGTAGTCAGTATTCTCAAGAAGTGCTCAGAAATTACTTTAGAAGCAAAATTAAAGTTGATAAGACAGGCTTTTATAGAAAATTCTCGATAATTGGGAGCGGGCGGACGCCTTGAAGCAATAACTTGTCTTTGGAGCGTTTCCTACAACTTTTCACTTAATTTGACATTTGTGATGGTCGAGGATGTACCTTCTCACAAGCGACAGCGTTATAGCAACGGTTTTCATTGCGAATCCTGGGCCTTCAAAGCGTTTAACTTTATACACGCTGGTAAACGTGGTTGAGATAACAACATGAATAGAGACCACCGTGCGGCTTACATCACGTGATGCCTACGCATTTTGGATGGAAGGAGGAAGGAGGCTTTCCAAACACGACTCATACATGCCGCTACATTTTTGAGGTAGCACCATTTGGCCCCGCCCGTATTATTCCTTCCTGTAACGCGTCCTCGCGTGGATCTGGAAGAGACTTCGCGTTCACGGTTGGCCGAGGTTGGCGCAAACCGGTGCCATATGCGTTATAACATAGGTGCACCGAGTTTGCGCCAACCTTTCAACAGTGAACGCGAAGCTGGATCCACGCGCGGCGATTATGTTGCCCCTGCGAAGAAGTTGCTGGGTCACTCCTCACCATCGGTGCTGTTGCCTCAACAAAGTAAATCCTACACGTCACTGATGCAGGCGAGGATGACTCAGCGAGCTTGCAAGTTGGAGAAGGGAGAGGCAAATACAGGGGGCGTGGAAAATGCCGGAGCGAGCCAAAAAAGGCCACATTGCGCGGTAGTGAAAACGGTTCTCGGAGCGCGCGTGCGACAGGTCTGTGTTTTCGACGCACCTGTAATCTGTAGGCACGCTAGGGCGAGAATCCTCATTTGGTTCCCTCATCCACATGTTTGAACCAAGTGGAACTAGTAGGCAAAATCTTGATACGTACTATGGCCCCGCAAACACTTATTCTGCGGTGGCTCTGGGAAGACTTGCTCTCTCTTTGTTCGATCATCTAGCACGAGGAATAGGAGCGCAACTGACAATGACATATGAAGACAATCTCAAAAATGCATACTTTCCATTTTGGAGAGGGCCTCTTCATTCAAAGATAGGCATGCCAAAACATCTTATTCTCAGAGAGTTTTAAACAATACAAGACAAGAAGAATTAGACCATCTAAAGGGTTCAAGTCTGAAAACCATTCTCAGACGTCAAAGTTTCCGACGTTTATGTAAAACACTTCGCGAAACACACTCAAGATACGCTGTAAAGGTCCGGAAGTATGAATACTTTGTGTGATTATGAAAGTTTTCTCCATAGGAATCTGGAGAGATTTATGCAGTTTTTTTCGCTGTATTTCACAACATCGTGGGCCCGTCCGTGAGAATAATTGAAAATCGAATATGTAAGTTTTAGAGGTAGACGATAGTAGATAATGACTCTTTATGTGGAATTAGAGAATTAGTAGACGGGACGCATGCAGATAGTAGATGTTGAAAAACAGACGAAGTAATAGTTATTTGTTATAACAAAATCACGGTTTTTAATAGGCCATGGGATACAAAGCGCGACACTCTGGTGATCATCAAAGATTTTCCAATGTCGTAAAGTTAGCAGACAACTGGGTGAGGTCAAGCATAACAACCAATAGCGACCTAGCGAAGTTTTCTGCTCAAGAAAATCTTGACGTGCGCCAACGTCCCGGCGCAGATTAGCTTGTCAACTGACTTCCGCTCTACCGAAAAGTTGCTGCCCGTATGGACTACTCCTAAACAGAGCAGACTAAGCCGAACATTTATAACTGGGCGTGGAGGGTATGAAAATCGTCCTGATCAAACCGCAAAACATAAGAAGCCAGCAGTAGATCCGGTTTGTTACCGGCACCAAATTTACGACCACTGCCATCCCTCCCTTCCCTTTATGTCAGGAAACCCTCTGCCCTCCCCTCCGATTATGCAGGAAATTCCCAAGCGATTATTCTCGCTTTACTCATTTCTGTGCACGATAAGGAAAAACGCACTCGCATATTTAGGTGTTGTTTCTTCTGGTTGACTTCAAACACCATGCCCTTCACGTCTAGCCAATAAATCAGATATGTACGTGGATGTTGATGTTTCATGAAGCAGATTTTGATAAGCTCAGACTTTCAACATATATAAATCTGGTTTAGGGAAGTTAGTAGATTGAAATGAACGAGCGGTTGTAATGAGCGACGAACAGAGGTGTGAAAGGGAAGCTGTTGCTCGCTTCCCGGCAAGAAAAAGTCTGCGGAGTTCTGTGCCCGCCTTAGAACGCGTCGCACGCTTCTCGAGATACGAGATTTGGCATGAAAAAATTGACGAAATCTCTTTTCTTTGAAATTCTATACTATTGGTGACGTCGTGTACACTCCCTTTGAGTCCTGCACAGTTTCTATGACGTCCTGCACACTCCCATTGGGGTTCTGCGCACTTTCTATGACGTCCTCCACACTCCCACTGGGGTCCTGCACACATTCTGTGACGTCGTGCACACTCCCATTTGGGTCCTGCACAGTTTCTATGACGTCCTGCACACTCCCATTGGGGTCCTGCGCACTTTCTATGACGTCCTGCACACTCCCACTGGGGTCCTGCACACATTCTATGACGTCGTGCACACTCCCATTTGAGTCCTGCACAGTTTCTATGACATCCTGCACACTTCCGTTTGGGTCCCGCACACTATTGATAACGTCTTGTACACTCTAGAAACCTAGCGATTCTGTATAGCGTCCCATCCACTGCTACTGGAGACCTATCGCTTAGATTGGAGCGTAGCCCTTCCAGCGCTAGACGACTCGCAGAAATTATCATGACCCACGGCCAAAGGTGCGCCCACGGACAAATACGGTTGCCCCGAGGCACGTAAGAGGTGACTCGGGCTGATTTTTTAGTAATCGATATATGTCCTACCCACCTAAATGTTGGTACCATTTCATACTTGTTTTGATCGGCCCTTCCTTGGATCCATGTGGACACACACACATACATACATGCATACATATATACATACATACATACATACATGCATACATACATACATGACATACATACATACATACATACACAAACATACATACATACATACATGCCACATACATACATGATATGATATACATATATACATACATAAGCATACATACATACATACATACATACATGTATACATACATACTACATACATGCATACATACATACATAACATACATACATACATATATATATATACATACATACATACATACATACATGTGTTACATACATACATCATACATACAGTATACATACTCTATACTATATACATATATATATACATATATATAAGTATACATACATATGTTATACATATGTATATATACATACATACATACATATATTACATACATACATACATATATACATACATATACATACATACATACATACATACATACATACATACATGTCCCCTCCGCAGGACTACATACATACATACATACATACATACATACATACATACATACATACATACATACATACATACATATACATACATACATACATACATACATACATACATACATATACATACACACATACATACATACATACATACATAGATATACACACACACATATACATACACACACACACACACACACACACACACACACACACACACACACACACACACACACACACACGAACCTCGAACCTGTGCGTGGGATAATAGTGAAGAAGCCTAACGGAGCCTTCACCCTTCCAGAAAAAAAAAAAAAAAACGCTCTGAAAGTCTTTCTAACTATTCCTTCCCGTCCCTGAGTCGATTTACGTGTATTAGGTGCATTACGTCAGAATTCTTTTCAGAAGTGGTCGGAAGTAGTTTGTGCTTTGAACCTATTAGGTAGGTATGTATGGGGGTTTTCTTCATTTTCCTTCTACCAAAAACTACTTCGAAAAAAAAAAGCTTCTTCTGTGCGAATTTGGAGCTTAAAACCTCTCGAGAACAGTGTTTTCAATAGTGGTTGTTTTTCATCTAACATGCCGCCTCAACTCTTCGCGCTAGATAACTGTCGGGAACTATTGGCGGATCCTTATCTCAGCCCATTCTGGGGTGGTAGTAATTGGGTGTGTTAAACGCGAGTTAACAGGAGTTAAATTCGCGTTAAACGCGAGTTTAACCACACCAGAATGTAATGATAACTCTTTATAGTTAAGAGAGAACTCGCTCTAGTTTCACTCTAACATCCCCCAGTGGTAGGCCTCTTATACACTTCCAATGAAAACGTCTCGAAAAAGCGACAATTGTAACCTTTGTTACGAAAAATAGCCTTTTCAAAACGTTTTCAGGTCTGTTTTTTCTCTAAAATTCCGCCATGTGGCATCCTCGCGGTAAGTTCGCGTTTAACATACTCTCGCAGACAGCACGGAAATAGTGCTGAAATGCGAGAGGAACTGGCGGTTAACGAAAAACTCCTCCCGAGGAGTTTTTGGATGCGGTTAGCAAGATACAGTAGGAACAGTTTTGACCATCTATACTGAGGGCAAGTACGAGTTTAATTAATGCAGAGGGTTAAGGAAGTTTGATAGCACTGTTAGCGATTTTGATCCAGGACGTCAACCTATCTCTAAAACTGAAAGGTGTTCCAAGGGAGAGTCTTTTAACGGCTTCCGCCAGGGAGACGGGCGATGAGGGATAAAAAACAAAGCAAGGATCATTGCTGAAACACGTTGGCCGTCTTCTTTGGTGGCACTAATCAATCCCTCCCAATCAGCTGTTAATTTTTTTTCGAGCGCCGACACTTCTCCCGCTTTTGTTTATTTTCTTCCGGAATTCATTCGCTTTGCTATTATCAGGTTAGTTTCATTTTCATAATTCATTGCATAGCACAGGCTATGAGGAGTATGTAGTAAATTATTTGTTTGCTCGCGTTTCGAAGGGGTTTCCACAACTTTTTTAGTGCAAAAAAGTGAAAATTGTGCAAGCCACTGATTTTCAAGTGATTTGATGCTTTAGTAATGATTAATCAGCATTAGTCGGGGCGTATCGGGCGAGTTTTGTGGGAAAGAAATGCGAAGTTGTTTCTGAACCAACTAAAGTTGTCCTTTTTCTGCAAGATTCTATTACTCCTCTTTCATTGCCAGATCAGTGCCATCGTGGCCTCTTTTGTTTTGAGGGTCCGCGACGCAGTTGCTTTGGTGCATTGGTAGAGCCACTCGAAGTGTTTCAAATTCTTTTCTTGAAATATGTGTACAAAATCTTTTCCTTAAACGATGCGCATATGAGTGTGTAACAGTGTTTCTATATATTTTCAGCACTAACTGCGGGCGGTGGATTAGTTTCATTTTGAGAAGACGGCAAACACTTCACAAATTCAACTGCATCAATGACCGAAACCACACCATTACCCCAATCTCGGACGCCAGACTTGAGTTGCACACTTCCAAAAAAAAACAATAGAATTATTTTTCAAGAACGAAAATGGACTATCTAGTTTATCATCATTCTTATAGGTTTTTAACTATCCATTTCAGTTGAATGCAGGACATTCTTTGAATTTATGCATTACTCGACGAGTTGAGGAATGTCTTTTTCGCACCTAGCGTTACCTTTTCAAGAACGTCTTGTAAATCATTCATCCAGAAATTCTCAAATTTTCGTTCACTCGAAATTTCCTTCCGATAAATTTTTTGTTTTTCAAAAAAACTTTTGGTTGGAAATATCAAAAAAAAAGTTTACAAAGTTACTACAAATGCAAACTTTTGTCAGATCACACGCAATTGATTGATTGAGGCTAATGATTGAACTAACATGTCTTTTCGAGAGTGGTCCTGAAAACTCACGGAGCTCACAAAAAATTACGAGAATTAGGATTTACAAGGAAAATTTAAAAAATTGCATCTTGATCGTGTTTCGAACAAGCAAAATATTACGAAGTTCCTTTTGAAAGCTCTTCCTAATGAATAAAATAAATAGCATCACTTGTATAATCTTTCCGATCCCTCGTCTTTCCATCGTAAACGTCGTTCGTGTCCGAGTGTAGAAAATACTTATGCGGACGAAGGTCACGCATAATGTATGTGTAAGCAGAGGGCAGCTTTCGTTAAACCGGCAACAAACCGTGGCACCTATTTCGCGGTTCGTAGCCGGCCAGGAGGTGGCGGTTAATCCGTGTTAATTTGGCGGCTCTACTGCATTTAATTCGCGGTATGTTGGCGGCTTGGAGGTGGCGGTTTATTCGCGGTTAACACACCATTTACTACCACCCCTGACTTTAGAAACAAGCACTTCGACGCGCGAAACTATAACGGTATTGTCTACCGGGCTCATCCACGGAACTGAGCTTGAAAACGGAGAAAAGCGGTCCCTAGCGCGCACGAGGTGCAAATAGCAACAACTTCGTACGTGACAGCTTAATGGGTGGGTTGAAACTAAGAACTTAATACGCAACAGCTGTCGTGATCCCAGTACCGTGATCTGTGAAGGAAGCCCCAATGTCGTGATTGAGAGGAATTACAGTGCAACTAATACTGAAGCCACACCGCGATCCACACTTTTCGCGACGTCTCTAGCGCGCAGTCTGTGTCAGAGCTTCTTATTTGCTATTAACGAGCAGTCGTTTTGCACGCCTTTCATCACAACCGAAACTTTCTATCACAGAACTAGTCAAGAAAGAGTTTGCAATCAGCAGAATCGGGAACGGATTTTCCCCAATAACACCCAGACTTCACAATCTACCAGAGTTTTTAAAAATTGAAACGCTAGAGAAAAAACGAAGGCTAACTAATTCTACGCAGACAGAGCCGATCAGCAAGAAGCAAAAAAAGGCATTTCTGTCCGCAAAAGCTGCATTCGGCACGTAACAAACCTCACCGAAACAGCCGCCATTGTATTTACTCGTATGAACTGGTTTTGCTCAGGTAAGTGGATTTTAGATGTCTCTTCTCTACTAAAAATCTTCCAAAACGATGGAGAAATAATGAGCATGTTTGGCCGTGAGGATTTTCGGTTGTGTAGTATTCAACATAAGTGTGAACATCCATTCCGCTCCGCAGCTCACTTTATCGTACGCTTCTTCGCAACGCCTAAACTTCCTCATAACTAAAAAACACTATCCGCAACTCTAACTAACAATAAGAAGCTGGATTAATCAAATCATTCCCCAAGGTAAAATAGCGTTATCGGCTAACCGCAACCGTTATCAGTTATTCATAGGCTTGCTGACTCACTGATAACGATCGCGGTTAGCCGATAACGCTAACTTACCATTGAAAATGATTTGATGAATCCAGCCTAAGGTCTCCCTTCGGAATCTCATGTTTGGCACGTCTCCACTTGGGCCTAGACGTTTCAAATCTGTCGTAAACGCATACGTTCGTGCATGCAGACACACCCTATCGCTAATTTTAGTATAGTGCTCAGGTAAAACTTGTTGTCCAGAATATGTCGAAAAGCTCTCGAGAATCGGTCAAGAATCGAGAAGTTGTTTAGAAAGTGGAGAGAAGTTGTCGAGAATTCTGACAGATGGGGAAGTTGTCCAGATTCCTGAGTAGTTGTCCAGATTTCCTGAAAAGTTGTCGAGAACCCACCGAGAATTGTCCAGTATCAGTCGAGAAATTGTTCTGAATTTGAACGCACTCAGAAGAAAAACTCACCGGATTCAGGACTAGATTTACCTGAGAGGGAAAGGACTGCGAAAACAAGCCATTAAACGGTTCTTCCTTGCGATAGATGATCGACGCCTCACCCAACTTCCAGACAACAGAGCATTTTCGAGCAAGGGTTAGAGCAAGCAGAAACCATATGGGGCTACAATATCAGGGCCCTAACTTCAGCCAGGCACAGGTGCTCTAAAAGCAGTGGTCACGATGAAAAACGTTACAAGAGAAAAAGTCGCCGGATTCAGGACAACTAGATTTGCCTGAGTGGGAAAGGACTGCTAGAACATGTCATTATCATTAACTCATAGTTAACGATGCCGGCCCTCTGTGAGTATTAATGCTCTTAGCTATGGCTGCCACTCTAAATGTGGCACCTGCGCTCGATACTACTACCAGTTTTTCCCAGTTTATGGTAGGTCTGAGGCTGTTGTTTTCATATCGGGTTCCTTGATGTTCCGTATACACGTATTGTGATACGGGAATAGTTGTGTTGCATATCAAACTCTATGTTTTGGATTGGTAGTGGGACGCTGCGAACATAGAGCGCATAGTAAACGTGTGTAAGAGCTGAAGACTGGCCTGTCCTACTCACACAAGAAGAGTGTGTTCTTTGCTTTAGGCAATAGGCGACTAGCTACAAACCTTGTTGCCAAGCTTCGTAGTAGAGCCGTGGTTGCAATACTTCTTGATCAAAAATGCTCGCAGCTTTCTGACTTTTACGCCACGCTGTCATTAGGTACGCTTACTTTCTGAATGAGCCATTGAGCTATCTTCCCTGCAGAATTCAGTTGTTGTCGACGGTTGCCCATCAGTCCGAGTTCATTGTGGAGAACGAACCGGCTGTAGCCTGCTACTGTTTTCCACTACGCTTCAATCGCTGGGAGATAGTTGTGAGGTTCGCTACACCAGCCGCGACCAGGTTTTGAACCAGGTGTAGCTTCAGTGCGCCTCATACTTTTAAATTTTGAGAAAGTTTTAAATCCGGAAATTTACCCTCGTCGGGTACACAAAAGCTTAGTAAAAAAAGTTACCGAATAGCATAATAAAATGAAGAATCCTTGTTTAAATATTGATACTTCTTCTCGATTTGTGAACACGCGATTGAGCGTTGCATTGGTTGTTCTCCTACTTTAACGAACCTTCAAAAATATGACCAGATAAAAGACCCTGGATATGGCAGGCAAACTAGTGAAGGCAACGTCGATGAGCTGAGAAAATTTAATCAATCAATATCTTTTGTTCATCCACGACCTATTGAACATTTTTTGAATATCATTCTCTTGTCGTTCCACTACGATACCAATCTTAAATTCTTACGATGCCAGTGAGGGACCGCCTTATGAGCCTGGAGCTTCATTCCGGAGAATGAAAAATAGGAAGGCGGGTGAAGATGGCAACATCACTGCTAAAATGCTGGAAGCTCTCCATCCGTCTGGGACTCATGAAATGGGCAAAACAATCCGTGCCATATGGATGAGCGAAAGGATACCCGTTCCGTAAAAGGAGACGATCCTCGTACCTTTTCACAAGAAGTTTTCCTTCGCAGAATCAAAGAACAACAAGGGAATTTTTCTACTGCGTGCCCAGGGCAGGGCACGACGCATGGACAAGGCCGATTTCGCTCAGACCTCCCCACAAAAGCGTTACTTGGTCGGTTTTTTGTTGTAAAATTTGAAGCGTAGCATGAAATCTTCGTAAAAAACCGAATGTAAACAGTGTATACCCCCATTCGGTATTGAACACTTGGTGTACCGCCGGAGCCCAGACCCCCCTTTCACTTCAGAGCTGCTCAGCCCTCCCCCTTGTGGATATCCACACCACGTGCCGTACCCTGTGCGTGCCATGTACAGAGTTTTCGATCGTATTGGTTTTGAGCGACCCATCAAGCATCGAGAGGAAACGACCAGAGCTGAGCAAGCCGGTTTTTGACGTGGAAGATCGACCATCGACCAAGTTTTATGGTGAAGAGAGATTGAATAGTGGTGGCGGTATTCGAAGCTATTACAGCTTGCTTTTTCAAACCTTGAATCGGCATTCGACTCCTAATCGAGGACATGATTGAAGGAGCAACAGCAGTAGTTCGTACACATGTCGGATTGACGTCAGCTCTCGAGGTGAAAACAGGAGTAAGGCAAAGAACTGCAGCAGTACCTTTTCTACTTGACTTTGCTACTTTTGATGACATTATGAGTTGGGTTTCAGAGCAGTTTTCCTGCGCTCGTGATACTAACACCATTAGGACGCTCGTTCGCCTACATAAAACCTGCCGACAAGATTGTGCTATTGGCTGGAAACAACACAAAAATGCGAGGAATTTTGAGAATGTTTTAATGCTTATTTTGACATGATATAGGATCACAAGATGTCACAAGGTAGCTGAGTTGAACGCAAAACTCAGATGTAGGCCGGACTCGACCATTGCACGCTTTACCAAAATGTGCAATGCAGATTGAAGTCCTGCTTGACATCTGAGTTTTGAGTTCAACTTAAATGCGAGGAATTAGGAATCTTGTTTCGAAGTATGCCGCGGCATATGGCATAATCAGGGACCTCCAACAAGAGTTTCTGCTGAGGGACAGCGTATAGAACCTGTGTACAATTTAAGTTAAATGGCCTGTTTGCTCAAGAACAATGGTATAGTGGATGTATCCAGGTCAGGGACCGATGCACAACCCCTGCCGCCGGCGCTGGTGGGCGCGCTGCGCAACGTGATGGGCGCCCGCCGCAACGGCATCGATCAACTGCCGGCCACACAGCTGATCGGCTGCAATGCATTCTCCTCATCCTCATATCTGTTTTGATTTCTATGCTCCCCTTTCCATGTGTCCACCTCTTTTTTTGATTGTAAACTATCTACTAATTGTTCCTATGGTTTGTTGATTCGTTTTATATGCGTTCGTCTATAGACATTGTGCTGTTCCAGTTTTTTCACCCAGATTCTTTCCTTTTCAGGTTGTGGATACTCGCCCGAAAGCTTACTGGTATTCTATTATGCTGTACTATATTGAACTCCACCTGGATTTTTATCCTTTCGCTAACTGAAATTTTTATCGCCTTCAGAAATGTATTTCGCCCTTCCTTTTTCTACATTCGCCTGTATTTTGACCTATTTTTTTCTCGTTTTCATTTTTTTCATATAAAATTCTTAGATAATTGATATAAATTTTTACGTTTTTCTTATTTTAATAGCTTCATGCCCATCGTTCGTTTTTAATCCAGTGGTAGGGCTTTGTGGAGAAAAGAAATTATTTATATCTGTCTTAGACAACGCAGAAATTCATTGATAATCGTTCATCCCACCTAAGCCGGCGAATTATTTAGGCTTGTTTCAAACAAACTGAACTGCTCAATCTGAATAGCCAAACGATCGGTCGGGTCGAAGCATTGCTAATATCATTGTAATCTCTAGCGGGTCGTAAAATCCCAAGACGAACCAATTTTTTTTCCTCCACAAAGCTCTATCGCTGGAATAACAACGAATGACGAGCGTGGGACATTTAAAATATCAAAAACGTAAAAAAATGTATATACATTATCTAACAATTTTATGAAAAAAGTTCAAAACGTTGAAAAATGGGTAAAAACTGACGATATTAGAAGAAAGAAGAGCGAAAAACATTTTTGGAGACGGTGAAAAACTCAGTTTCCGAAAGGGTTACAATACAGATGCTGTTCAATATAGTAAAGCAGAATAGATTATCAGTAAGCTTTCGGGCGAGTATCCACAACCTGAAAAAGAGAGAATCTGGGTGAAAAAAACTTGAACAGCACAATGTCTATAGACGAACGCATATAAAACGAATGAACAAACCATAGGAACAATTAGTAGATAGTTTACAATAAAAAAAAAGAGGTGGACAGATAGAAAGGGGAGGGTAGAAATCAAAACGGAGATGAGGATGAGGAGAATGTATTGCAGCCGATCAGCTGTGTGGCCGGCAGTTGATCGATGCCGTTGCGGCGGGCGCCCATCACGTTGCGCAGCGCGCCCACCAGCGCCGGCGGCAGGGGTTGTGCGTCGGTCCCTGACTTGGATACATCCACTATAGATATGGTGCGGATATTCAACAGCGATGTGCGAAAGCTACACCTGCATGCTATTATCTAGCCGAGTGTTTGTGGCGTACCCCCATCGCAATTGAAGTGGAGTTGCGCGTCTAGCTCTCCACTATTCGCCCTATAATGGTATAAGGATCAGAGACATAAGGAGCACCGTAGACGCATATGGAAAGGTTGGATTGCGCAGAGGGGAAGCTGCTTAGACGTTCGCTGCTTAGATGTTTCTGCCCTTGAGCACGTGAAAACGAAAACTTCCGCAAGGAAATCGATGCAGTGCATCAGCGCTTGAAACAAGGGAGGTGCCTACGTCTTGCAACGCCTCTTCAGGAGGGGAACGGGAAGTCGGCTTCGACTGTTGGACTTATATTGAAGGCAGTGTTCACGACAAATTTCACTTCCGATTTCTCAACGGTTAACGGAATGTCTGTTGCCCTATATAGCAAAGCATGTTCAAAAAGGATGCGAAAGCCGCGTTTTTAGCCAAAATAGGCCCTCCATTGTTTACGTTGATTTCGGGTGTGAAGGAATCGACCGCCAGGAAGGATAATTCCTATCAGTGCAATCATCGGATTAGCTCTCTTATCAGCACTTCTATGACTTGATTATTCCTGCAATCTGAGTGTTCATTTGTTCACATTGAGGGGGCGGAAATGGGGCATGAGGCGGTTCTGGTACTCCAAAGGAATCGATAAAATTAGGGACAGCCGCTACTGCCGCTATGCTTCCACCGTCAGCGACTGGCCGGCTGCAGTAGTCACTGGGGAGTCATGATCAATAAAAAATGTTTAAGATGCGAACCCCCAGCGTCACTTGACGCTAGGACGTCTGTTATGGACGGAACCTTAGGCTCAATCGGGTTATGGCTTACACAGTAACTGCTGTCATATTTTCAAAGCCTTAATTCACACCCCTTCCCAAGTCGATTTCTTCAAGAAGCTGTATAAGTTTGGTATCGCTTTCGTTGACACTCGCTCCATGGGGAAGAGAGAAACTAATGCGAATCGACTCCTCAGTTGTGAAAACAATGGAACTGATTGCCTTTCGAGTCGTTCAGAGCGATTGAATAAGCGCGGTTCTCGAGCGACTTGACAGCAGCTCCTCCATAGACGAGTTCTCTGCGTCCACAGCCCACTGTAAGTGAATTCTACCATTGGTGGTTTCTGATTTCCTCGTCGTATAAGCTATTCCTCTACATGAATGCTCCAATCTTTACAACGCTGGGGAATCTTAGCTTTTCGAGGACCATTATACTCAGCGTATTGGGCCAAAACAAATCACCTTTGAATGATTAAAACCCAATCAAATCGAAGTTCTAGTAAAGTACCTAAATGAGCTTCGTGCATTCGCCGTGAATAACAGCAGTATCAAGTTTTAGCTCTGTGTTTTGTCTTGGCCATATGAAGTTCGCTAAAGTTTCATCGGAAGTTGTCCCACACAAGCAATCCTCGATTGAGAAAGGGGTGGCCGATAATTTTTGTTTGTGAATATTTGAACCTCGTAATATTGAAAAGTGAATCTCGTGCAAACTGGTCTTTTCAAATGCCACATTCGTATTGCCAAACACTTACTTTACTACCTGAGGTTCATTCCGATAAGAGCTGTCCTTTTGAAAGAGGTGTACTTCAAATAGAGAGTGTACTTCTAATACTCAGACCCCTATTTTATATGTACTTCTGACAGAGGTGTACTTCAAATAGAGGGTGTACATCTAATACTCAGCCTTCCCTTTTAGGTGCTCTTATATTAGAGGTGTAGTTCAAATAGAGGTTTACTTCAAATAGAGATGTTAGAGGAAATCGTTTTTTTTTTCATCCTAAACACCTGAGAAATTGAAATTACTGTGTCGCTCGTGAAAAGCGGGACCTATACATTTCATAGAAAAAAAACGAAAAAAAAATTGAAGCCGAATTGAAGTAAAAAAAAGGATCGTACATTTCACTTCCGAGGAGATCCTAGGTTAGCAGATTTCTCGTTCAGTTTTACCCTAAATCAAAATTTTCTTTGAAGGTGTCGAGTTGAAGGGTCGGGAGTCAAACTCTATGCACACACGCAGAGTTGTCTATGGTTTCCAATCATACGACATTGCTTACACGGTTTATTATTTATAAATGGGGGTGTGTATACAAGTCTGTTGGTACCCGCTCGTTGGTGCCCCTGCTTCTACTGAACCCAGCAGACGTTTGAGTGTACACAGGGAACGTTCGAGCGATATAGCGTGCACAACTATATCGCGAAAGTATCCCGCACATTGCATAAAGGTGTCGCCGTCCGGCACACCAAGGCCTCTGGTCCATAACACCTTAGGATCCGTACCTAGGGAGTTCATGGAGTCTTTGGTCACAAGCCACAGTTTCGCCACCCTGAACTGTCGATCGCTGTCGAGTGATATCCAAAAAACTGCGCTATCCAGACTTCTGAGCTATTCCCCGTGTCGGAATGCATTCGTACGACTGCGGGATCACAGAGGATTTAATCTGTTGATAGTGAGTGCTCATGCGCCTACTGAAACCGCCGAAGACAATTCGAAGGATGCGTTTTATGAGGAACTAAATACGTTGCTGGCCAGGATACCTTGTCAACACGCTGTTGTCGTGGGGATTGACGCAAATGCGAAGATGGGACTTGATCAGGAATCCGAAGTACTCGGTAAATGGTTCTACCCTGTGGAGCGAACATCGGACAATGGCTACCGCCTTGTCGACTTTTGTAACGCAGTGGTCTGATTATTGCATCGACATTCAAGAGGAATCATCGCCGCCATCAGCTTACGTGGCAGGGGCCAACCCAGCTATCTCCAGAAGAGCAGCGGAAGCGGAAGATGACAACTTTGAAACTACAGCTTGACTATGTCCTGACGAGAAATATTCCAGTATCGGACATTCGAAGATCTAGAGCTGTGTGGGATGTCGCATTCGGCTCGGATCACCGTCCTGTTCTGTTGAACTTCACTGCGAGGATTCATAAGAGGAAGCGAGGGGCTCAGTCTCTCCAGAGGATTGACATGACAAGTCTCAGAGATGAAGAGTGCAGAAGGAATTTTTGACAACGCGTTTCTATTCACATCAGAGTACGGACTAAGAAGAAACTTTGCGACGCGGATTCTTTTATCAACTGCATCCAGGACGCTTCGAAAGAGGCACTCCCGGTTGTACAGCCTAGGAAGAAGTTCGCCTACGTCTCAGAAGAAACAACATCTACCTACAACAGAGTATGTGCTCTCCGAACTGCAGGAAACTTCGTGGAGGAGAAGCGTCTGAGGAGGAAGTTGCGTCGGCAGCTTCAAAGTGACCGCGAGCGAGAGTGGACGTGTAGAGCTAAGGAGTTCGAGAAGGCTTGGGAGGAGAAGAATCCGAGGAAAGCCTACACGTTGCTGCGACAGTATAGCGGGAAGATAAAGAGATGTTCTCCTGTCTTGAACACTACCAATGGAGTTGCAGTTGGTGATGCGACGCTGCCAATATGGAAGGATTACTTCAGTTCACTACTGAATCGTCCAGCACCATCAGTACCTGAGCTCCCGCATGTTCAGAGAGCACATTACGATGTCAGTGAGGAACCGCCGACTGAGTCTGAAGTTTTAGATTGTGTCCGGAAAATGAAGAATGGAAAGGCTGGTGGAGATGACAACATCACTGCTGAAATGCTGAAAGCTCTTCCTCCGTCTGGGATTCGTGAAATGACCAACACCATCCGTGCTATATGGATGAGCGAAAGGATACCCGATTCGTGGAGACATGCGATCATCGTACCTCTTCACAAGAAGCTATTCGTCACGGATCCTAAGAACTACAGAGGAATCTCTCTACGTCATGTCATGTACAAGGTTTTAGAGCGTATCATTCTCGAGCGACTTATCAAACATCGTGAAAGAACGACCACAGATGAGCAAGCTGGTTTTCGACCTGGAAGATCGACCATCGACCAAGTGTACGTCGTGAGAAGAGTAATTGAATCGTGGCAGCGGTATTCGAAGCCACTACAGCTTGATTTTTCGGGCTTTGAAGCAGCGTTCGACACTCCTCATCGTGATCGATTGCTCAATGCTCTGCGAGCAGATAGAGTCCCGGAAAAGTATGTTCGGTTAATCGAGGACATGAACAAAGGAACAAAAGCAGCAGTTTGTACACCTGTCGGACTTACGTCAGCTTTCGAGGTGAAAACAGGAGTAAGGCAAGGAGCCGTTGCAGGACCTTTTCTTTTCAACCTCGCCGTTGATGACATCATGCGTAGAGTTGCAGAACAGTTTCCTGCGGATGTGATCCGAACACCATCAGTACGCTCCCCTGTCGAACTGGAGTACGCCGACGACATCGTGTTATTCGCTGAAAACAACGCAAAACTGCAAAGGATTGTGAACCTCGTTCCGAAGTATGCCGCAGCCTATGAACTTCTTCTTCGTCCCGACAAATGCAAGCAGATGTGGGTCTCTCAGAGGCCTTCAACGGGAGTTTGTGTGGACGGACAACGTATCGAACTGGTGGACGATTTCTGTTATTTGGGCTGTTTGCTGAAGAACGATGGTAGTTATGCAGCGGATATTCGACAACGATGTGCGAAAGCTACGTCTGCATTTAATTCTCTAACCAAGTGTTTGTGGTCTACCACCATCGCGAAGGAAGTCAAGTTGCGCGTCTACCTATCCGCTATTCGCCCTATCATGATGTACGGATCGGAGACGTGGGCAGCACCGAAGACGCAGATGGAAAGGTTGGATTGCACGGAGAGGAAGCTTTTTAGGCGTTTGCTTGAATATTTCTGGCCGCGTGTATGCCATAACAAAGACCTTTACAAGGAAATCGACGCATTACATAAACGCTTGACACGAGGGAGGAGCCAGCATCTCCTAACGCCATCTCAAGCAGCAATGGAAAGTCGACTTCGACTGCTCGGGCATATACTAAAAAGAACGCCGGATCGTCTCGTACGACACGCTTTAAGAATGCTTCCAAATCCTGTCTGGAAACGGCCACCTGGGCGTAGGCGAAAGTTCTGGACGGATGTGGTTAAAGAGGATTTGAAGTCACTCGGCATCGAAAGACAGTTCAGGCGCGATGTTTCGTTTTGCAGGAAATGGAATAGTGACAGCTGGATGGAATGTGTTCAAATTGTGGCTGAAGACCGTGAAAAATGGACACGGCTGACTACTAGGACGGCACACCTCGGTGAAGATGCGGAATGACCGCGTCAGGCGAAAGCCAACCGATTAAGTCAAGTATAGTTCAGTTCCACAATCGCGTTCAGTCCTCATTATCACAATCGTGGAAGCGAAGCGGTTGTTTTTGAAAAAATCAACTAGAATCATTCTCAAAACAACCGCTTCGCTTCTACGATTATGATAATGAGACTTTGCGGACTGAACGCGATTGCGGAATTAGATCATAAGTCATTATTTATAAATAAGTACGGGATAGAATACGATACAATGCGAGACCTCCACGACCAAGCCACCTGACGACTGACAGCGGTCACCCGTCCCTGACTAACCCCGCGAGACGAGCGAATCGGTATGGTGGCGAAAATCTTCCCGGTCACCCTTATTGCAATGAATACACTGGCCTGGTTTTACTTTCTCTTGTAGACACGATAACATCTGTTCAGCAAGAAGCAGGGGTGGGTTCGTGCCCTCCAGCTCGAAGAAGATCAACAAAAATCCTGTTTGGTCCTGAAGCTGTGCCGCTCTGCATACTTCTGATTGCAGCGTAAGCCTCGCGCGGAAAAAGCTCCTCCAGCGGACACGTCAAAATTTGGTAGGGAAGTTTTGGTTCGGAAGGGGTTGGTATGGAACCTTCCCATGATCGATTCCATCTTATGGCGGAAAGTGGTAGTGATTCTGTCTTCGACGACGAAACCTGACAATAGGGAGCTGAGATCTCATAGGTCTCCCTGCCATTTCCTGGCGCAACACCTTCTTGTGATTCCTCTGACGGCCTTCCTCGCCTTAACTATTGAGGATTATCTTGCGGAATTCGTCATCAGCTGAAATCGGCAACCGGCAACGAGACGCTCGAGATGAGCGAGCGAGAAAAAAGTCCAAAGACGGCATGGAAGTAGGCGAAAATCGCGTGATCAGCCTTCGTGCGGTACGGAAGAGTTGCCTATGTCACGAGCTCTGACATACGCACTCGAATCTCTTTATTTTTGAGAAATCTATTTTTAGATGAGAGATTTTCCATGAAGGAAACGTTCAGAACGCAGAACCACTTCCAATATTCGAAAGTCTCTTGCAGCAAGCACTCCACAATTGACGTGGGGTGGGGAGGGTAACGGAAATGGAGTGTTTCATGTTTTTTTTTTCAACAGTTTCTACTCAACGATTGAGTATTCTGTAAAAATTTTCGCTGTGGGTATCTGATTTTCGCTGCGTAATTCCTTGAGCAGAAATACTGATATCGTCAATCTCTAAATGGGGAGAAGCCGCGACGCTGCTATGATAGCTTTATCATAAAAGTCGAGCGGTTGTTTTTGAGAAAGCACAATGAGAAAAATGGAGAAATAGGCCGTTCCGCTCCCAAGACAGCGAAATAGTAGAAGTAGGAAAAAGATACACACCATAAATTATTTCGATTTTTTCATTTATTTTTATTATGTCGTCAAATAAAACAAGAACCAAATCCGTGTTACTTCGGAAGAGTTATAATGGTCCCCACACCAACATTATTAGCAGGCTTCGTGAACCGAGGGAGGAGCCTTCTGAATTCGGATGAAAATATTATAACAATTAAGCCAAATTGTAGAGATGCAGCTTGTCTCGTCATTCGATTTAGCTGTTGAACCACATTCAGATTCAATATCATGAATCTGCCGACGGCGAGATCATATAAGATAGTAATTGTTAACGGTACCTGTAAGATGCGTCATACCTTTTCAAGCTTCATTATCTACCTCAACAATTCTACATACCGTGTGCCATATTACACACTTCCATACTAATTTTGCTCAAACACCGCAAGCCGTTATGCCGCGTGGTCCCCACTGCAACGAACGAGTTCAGGGTGCCAGAGACCTGTATTTATCAAGAAATGCTCCTTTCCAAACTTGTTTCGCTAACCCCTGCGCCCAATTTCTCCGTGTGTGAACATTCGCTGTGGGAAAGTTAATAAACAATATCAACGACTCTACTCCAGAAAGAAAGCTGATTGTCCCCTCGTTTATAAACATTCTGGAAAATCGTTGACGCGCTTGCCCGTTAATGAAGAAATGAAGCTTCTGTATCATTACCTAAAACCAATCATAACTCTTTCCTTCTCTCCATTTAGTTGGATCGCCTGAAGTACGATTGTAGCGCTACAAATTGACGGAGGCCTAAAGAACCTCCGTGTAGAAAAATTTGACAACAGACAAAAAGGTGCGGCCTTTTAGATGATTTATGACATTGCGCTAGGGTAAGGACGTCGGCACGTTTGATTAGTACTCTGCGGAAGGGAAAGATCGTTTACCAATGGCGTGTTTAGCGAACTCAGATAATTAGCTGGCCGGCTCACACATTGCTCGAATAGCAGACCTTTTGTCCTCACGTGGTAATCAAACGCGCCGACGCCTTTATCCCTAGTCAACGACACGCCAGGAAGAGCCCATACACAGTATTCTGATCAACGAGACAATTACTCATGGACTGGCTGATGGACTTGAAAGCGTTTCTGAGGTTGAAGTGTGGCTACAGGCCCCGAACCTAGTCAGGTACAAGGTACATGCATCAAGAGGCTGATGAATCGCAAATGCACTGCGTTCGGGCAGATGTGGGATTAATGATGATTAAATCAACAACCGTGATAGCGACAACAGACTCTGGTGGAGGCTGGGTGAAGCGAATTCGCCTGACGATGGCAGTCACTGTAGCTCTGAGATAAGATCAATCACAGACGCGCAGTGTTTATAGATGATCTTCACTAGTTATGGAGGCTAGTCTAAGAGCGGCACACACGCTGCATTCTACTTCTAGTATTTCAAGGTTTATGGTAGGTCTGTGGCTGTTGTTTTCATAAGGTTTTTTGAAGCTTCGTGTTGTGGCTGACAGATCGAGAAGTGATCTGAGAGAAAGAGTTTGTGATCGGCGAGGCTAGAATGCCGATGACCACCCAAGTAGGCGAGGTGGTCTCCCATTGAGCAGGTCAGATGAGTGATCCAGCGGGAAGCCAACCGCATAAAAGACCGCTGGAGAGGGCCGAAGACGTGTTAGCTTAGCAGCACTGCCCCGCTCATCTCTGGTGTTCAACTCTGGTGTTCTTCATATTACTCTACTGATAAACTACTGTGTTCTGTCGTCTTACTGCAGCAGCAGCAGTAGCTCTCACCTTTTAGAGAGAGCAGAGAACTTTGTATTCTTCGGAATACAACACTTTGTAGCCACCTATTGTAAAGCGAAGGACGTTGGTGTTGTTGTATGTCGAACTTTGTGTTTCTGTGGTTGCACTGGATACGCCTGTGGCTGCGAACGGAGAGCACAGAAGAGGCAAATGTACGATGAAAGCTGAACACTGGTCTGTTTTCTCGCATCAGAAAGATGTATACCGTGTTTCCAGCGACAGGAGAAGAGACCAACTGCAGACCTTTTGTTATCACGGTTCGTGGTACGGCCGCAATCGAAACTATTCTTAATCAAAACTGCTCGCTAATCTCTGGCTCCTCTGCCTCAACGTCATGAGCTACGTTTGCTTTCCGAACCATTTGACCCATCCGAAACGTTTGACCCATCTTCACCGCAGCATTCGGTTGTGGTCGAGGGCTGCCCATCAGTCCAATTTTGTCTCAGAAAAAGTACCGAATTTAGACGGCGACTATGCTCCACTGCGCTTTTATTGTTGATTGATATTGAAGTATTGGGAGAGTTTGCTATACCAGACCACGAATGGGTTTTCAAGCAGTCGTAGCTTGCCTAGTATTTTTGGAATTCGAAAAATTTTCAGAAAATTCTCTCAGGACGATCAGCCTGATCGGATAAATAAGTGCTAAGAATACAAAAATGTTACCGAATAGCATACTAAGATGAAGAATCCTTGTTTCAGTATAGATAGCTCTGCTCGATCTGTGAACACGCGATTGAGCGTTGCATTGGTTGATCTCTTGTTTGTACGAACCTTTATAACTATTGCAATATAAAATATGCTGGATATGGCAGGCAAAATAAAGAAGGCGACGTCGATCAGCTGAGAAAGGGCGATTAATTCACATATATGAATCAACCACAACTAATTGAACATTTTTTTCTTATTTCATTCCCTAATCATCCCATTATGATCCCAACGTCGCCGTCCAACACACTAAGGCCTCTAGTCCATTAGGTCCAGTTGGTAAGAAATCCATGGAGGCTTTTCCCACAAGCCGCATTTTCGTCATCCTGAATTGCCGGCCACTGAGGATTCGATCTGTGAATATTGAGTGCTCATGTGCCCAACGAAATCGCCGAAGACAATTTCGTGGATACTCTTACGAGAAACTCGAAACTTCCCTAGCCAGGATACCTTGCCAACATGCAGTTGTCGGGGGCATCGGCGCAAACGCAAAGATAGGACTCGATTAGTCTGGAGTTCTCGGTTAATTGTAATACCCAGTCTAGCAAACATAGGACAATGTCTACCGCCTTGTCAGTTTGTGTAAACACAGCGGTCTGATAACTGCATCGACATTTGAGAGGAACCATCGCTGCCATCAGCGCACGTGGCAGGGACCAACCAAACTATCTCCAGAGGAGCAGCAGAAGCGGAAGGTGAGAACTTTGAAACTATAGCTCGACTATGATCTATATATTCCCAGATCGGACATACGAAGATCAAGAGCTGTGTGGGAAATGGATTACCATCCAGTTCTGTAGTACTAGACTGCGACGAGTCAAAAGAGGAATAAAGAGGACCAGCCTTTCTAGAGATTGACACGACAAGTCTCAGAGGTAAAAAATGCAGAGAGAAATTCCGACAAAGCATTTTTGTTCACATTGGAGTACGGAGAAAAAAGGAAATTTGAGACGCGGAAACTTTCGTCAAGTGTATCCAGGACGCATCGAAAGGGACACTCCCAGTTGCACAGCCCAAGAAGAAATTTGCCTACGTTTCATGGGAAACAATATCTACTTGCAACAGAGTGTGTGCAACTACAAGAAACTTCGTGGAGGAGAAGCGTACATGTCGATGGGACTCTTGAAATGTATGTTCGACTAATCGAGGGCATGAACGAAGGAACAATAGCAGCAGTTCGTACATCTGTCAGATTTCCGTCAACTTTCAAGGTGAAAACAAGAGTAAGGCAAAGAGCTCTACCAGAACCTTCCCCATTAGGCTTCGCCATTCATGAAATCATGCGTAGAGTTGCAGATAAGTTTCCTGCGAACGTGGTGCTAACACCATCAGAAAGCCCCTTCTCCGATCTGGAGTACGCCGACTATATTGTGAAATTAGCTGAAAACAACGCAATACTGCGAAAGTTTTTGAACCTCGTTTCGAATTATGCCACAGCCTATGAACCTCGTCTTCAGTCTGGCCAATGCGAGCAGATGTGGGTCTCACTGGGGCTTCCAGTGGAAGTTTGTGTGGACGGACAATGTATTGAACTGGTGGATGATTTCTTGCAATTGGCCTGTTTGCTGAAGAATGATGGTAGTTATGCAGCGGATATTCAACAACAATTCAAATACTACATCTGCGTTCAATTCTCTAACCAAAGGTTTGCGGTCTATCCCTATGGCCGGGATCATGCTTCCAGCGACGAGCGACGCGACGCAATGTTTACCATACATATCGACCGAAAATCTATATGCCTGATGTGCACTGTCGCTGTCGCTGGTCGCAGAAAGTAAGATTTCGGCCTATCGCGAGTTGCGCGTTTACTTATCCGCTAACAACCCCATCATGGTGTGCGGGTCGGAGACGTGGGCAGCATCCAGGACCCTGATGGGAAGGAACATTCGCTCGAATATTTCTGGCCGCGGATGTGCCACAACGAAGATCTCTACAACGAAATCGACGCCTTACATCAACGCTTGACACGACGAAAATGCCAACATCTCCCAACGCAATCTCAGGTGGCCACGGAAGGTCGTCTTCGTCTGTTGGAGCATATTTTAAGACGACCGCCAGATCATCTTCTTCAACACGCTCTAAGGATGCTTCCAAGTCCTGTCTGGAAATGGCCGCCTGGACGTAGGCGAAAGTTTTGGACGGATGTGGTGATGGAGGATTTGAACTCACTCGGCACTGTAAGGCGATTCCGGTGCGATGTTTCACGTCACATGAAGTGGAATAGCGGTCAATGCATGGGTTATGATCAAATCGTGGCTGAAGACCGTGAAGACCGGACACAGCCGACTACTATGACGGCACACCTCTGGGAAGGTGTGGAATTACCGAGTCAGGCGCAAGTAAGTTAGTGAAGAATGTAAATTCACTGGCAAAAGTAGTGGTACATTCGAGCTTGACTGTATAGCCTAGCTCCCTCATTTTGAACCTGTCGAAGTAAGGCTTATCGAGCTTATCATTTCAAAATCTCCTTATCACTGTCTCCACCCGGACGCATCCGAGCAAGCTAGGCTTTATTGGCAATGCCCACAGTAAATTTCGTCCTCGGTTTTTATAAGGGAATCAAAAGTTTAGGGTCTCATGGGAGCACTGAGGTAGAAAGAACGAACGAAAACGGGCCCGAAAGAGCTATAATCCGCTCGCGCTAGCCCTTCCACTCGCGGTCGACTTTTCTGAGGAACAGTTTTGTCCGCTTCTACATTAGCATTGGAGCGCAAGCGCACCTGAGTTTCAGCATTGGAGCGCGCTTGCGTACGCTGTCTACTTCAGGCCCATACCCGCGCAACTCCTCCACCGTTGAAATGTGGCTTTCAAGAAGAAGAGCTGATTTTGGATGTTTTGCAGCGTTTTTCATGATTCTTTCACTGATAAAACAGTCGAACTTCAAACCTTCGTTTTCTGGTGGAAACTCGAAATTCATTTTTATCGTGGACACTGCCATTAAGTGGCACCTACCAGAGCCGTTTGTCCGTCAACTAGGAAAAGATCAGTGGAGCAGCTGAGGGAGAATACGACAACCAATTGATATATTAGATGAGTTCTGATGATTCCTGCTATAAAACAGGGCACGATTGTAAGCAAACAGCACAGTATGATGGTCTTTCTGAATATTTTGTTGACAATGACGCGAAAGATATCTTCATTACATAAAGGCACAGTACAGGGCTGCTTTACATACAGGGTGGCTGAAAATTTTTGAGCCGGACATAAACGCTATTCACGAGTATGGGTCAACTTACGGCATTTGCCATTGTAACGGACGGGGCATTGGTAAGACAAGGCACAAAATTCATGCAACTTCCGTTGTCCGCTCATCCCTTTTATATTTGCTATTGAGTAGGGGTGAGCCAAATCAGCGATGCGCCACATGGAAGGTGCTTTATGGTCAGACGGTATACAACAGACTGAAGCTTGTTTAGATAAATTTCTAAATAATTTATCACCTGTTCAATCGATAGATTTATGTTCTAGTCTTGTAAGTCAAACGGATCCCGAAGCTGTTTACCGGCAATCAGTTCCGACCACTGGAGAGTTGAAGTGTCTTTTTAGTGTTGAAAGGCTGTGAATAATACTGAAACGTTTCAAAACGACTTGCTGCATATTTTCTGAGCCTAGAGGGACGAAATAATCATCGTGAAGTCTCCCAGCAGAACAGGATGCCTGTGCTTTATAAAAAGTTATAGCGACCCTTCTGTTCGCCGATTCGACCTGACTAGGGACTACTTTACCCATTCCGTGGCGCTTTGGAAAACCATGTCGTTGCTGTAGGTCTGTGACAGCACATAAATATTCCGTGCTCGAAATTTCCTAAATGGCTGCGATAATTCCTAGAAATGGTATTTTCATTGCTTCAGGGGAAGGGTGCCATCAGGGTATTTACGGGGTGTTCAGAAAAAAGTTTCGGATTTGGCTCAAAACTTTCAACTATGTAGGGGTTATTTAGGGCGCTTAATTCAAATCAGGGGTCTATTTGTCTCCAGACTTAGGGTTACGGTAGATTTCGTTAGGCATAATGCCTTAGCTTGAAAATTTGGAAATCGAAAATAGGACCTAAAATTCGTGTTCAGCGTCCCAAATAACACCCACAGAAAAATTTTGAGCCAAATCTGAGAGTGTGAGCGAGCTACCGTACACCCGCCGTCACAAACAGTAATCCAGGGAGAGTCGATAAACCGACCGTAGATTTGTGTTAGGCAGCTCAAATAACCCCGATGTGTAGGTTTTAAGAAGATTCGATCGAAGCGTTCTCAAAATCGTCAAAAGTCGCGTTTGTCTAGCGAAACTTCTCCCATTTTGAAGCTTCGGACCAATTCAGACGGAATTTTTCAAATATTGACAAATTGACCTCAGATTAGTAAATAGCACCTGAAACAACCCCTAGAAAAAGTTTTAAGCTCTTTCAAGACAATATTTTCGAACACCCTAAAAATTTCCATTGGTGTACACCTTTTCTCTTCACAAGGCTATGAAAATGCCCACTTTTGAAAATCTCCTGTAGGTCTCTGAGGCATTTAGGAGGTTGGGAAAACGGACTATCATTGCTGTGTCCCATACCTACAACTATCGAAGCATGGTTTTATGAAAGCTCTCGGCAAATGTAAGGTTAGCCATAGGCGGTTCTTAACTCTAAACTTTTCCGTTTGGGGTCACTTACAGAAAAGGTTCAGATCGAAAATATCATCAGCTGCAGTTTCTATATTACCGGAATAATATAGTCCTGAGATGACAAATCATTCCAGGCCTATATTATTCTGAAGACCGTTTGAAAGCCTGTGTAAAACTGAAGTATGAAAACCGGAGAGTTAGTTCAGAGCTATAATGAAGGAACTGTCGGCGAACTGAAGCGGTTGTTCAGAGAATCGTTATGGCGGGAGGTCAAAAGCCCTTCTGAATTGTATTTACCTCTACTTCTCCTCACGTCTCTTTCCTAGGGATCTCCCCTTTTCAACTGAATCATTGACAAAATGGGTGAAACTGATTGAGAATATGGAGGAATCTAATGTGATTCTCCGTATTAACGGTTTCTTCAAGAAAACCTACCGTCTTCTGAACATTATGAGTAGAGGGGCGTCCACAAACGTCGCCAGGCGATTCAGTCCCATTAGAAAAACCAAGATTGACTCAAAATACAGAGCCGCCTTCTCAATAGTTGTAGCTGCAGACGACCAGAGGCTCAGGACTGCTGCAACATAATTCCCGGTCGCAAAAAGAATCGTGACAGGCTGGACAAACAATCGCGATACAAGCATAGATACACTCAGAAGAAATAATAGGAAATAAAAAGGTCTCTGAAAAAAATTCATTAATTAACGAACTTCTGCGACAGATGTGAGATTCGTTTTCAATTAATACGAAAGAGACTTCAGGATATAATTCGGAACGCTTAGGTTTAATTTTTACTTCTCCGGGTTCGAGGGTAAAACATCAATCAATATTACTTAGTTCCTGAGCTTCATTTAATGAATCATTGCTGACGTTGATGTTGAAAATCGAGATGCAGAAGATGATATTTTGACGAACAGCTTTAGTTCGCAACGTTTCGGGTCGTAGACCCTTCTCCATGCTGCTATAATAGAAAAAACATGGACAGAATGATACAGAACTACCGTCTAACACGTTTAATCAAAGCTAGCCTAGCGGCAGCCGCGAGGGAGGTGAAGGGAGGAGGGTATTAGGTTCCCCCAGACTATATGCCGGCAAAGGGAGCGCTGAGGTAGCACAATACACCCTCAGCTATGAATTTCGAAATTTCCATGTGATTGTGTGGGGGACCCCTCCTGTAAAACATATGCCGAATGCCAGATCTCATTTCCTCAAAGTAAGCGAGATATAAGCGACCACCACAGGCCCAACCCCCTAACAGATTTTCGAACTCGATAGCGGCTCGACGGTTGGATGAGTTCCAACAAGTTGTCGTTCTTCAGTCCATTAGAGGGCTGTCTCCTTATCCTGGCTTTCTCTCACGCAACGATTGCGAATAAAGAGAAATACAGGCCTGAGACAGCTTGTCCGCCAATTTCTACTTCTCAAAATCTAGAAATTTTTGAAGAGCCATCACTCTGTTCAAAGGGGGTCTTGGGCGATTTCAGAGATACAACTGTGATCAGCGTGTGACTCTCTCCAAGATAAGCATGAAATCTGGAAATTAATTTTTCGGGTGTCCTGTGCCTCTAAGAACGGCAAATGGTCAGTGGTCAGTATAGTCTCGCCGGATGATCAGCATCATCATCGCGTCTTTGATCTCCTCGCGGTTATTCGTCAATGATTCATTCAGCTAATTTCCAATGCTTCTTCAATCTTCCTTTCTGCCGCATCTGCAAATTCTCGCGAATCACACTTGCTTTTACTTGGGGTGCGGCTTCTTCCCACTGTTTCAGGGTTCTGTGCTTTGAAAATGCACTGCTTGGATACGAAGATGATGTTCGATGAGCTCGCATCTGCTCATCTAATCTCTTGTACAAAAGCCTACCAGTCTCGTCTACATAGAACTTTCCGCATACTTTTCATGTCACCCTGTAGACGGTTTTAAGGATTTGGCATAGTTTTCCGTCCGTGGTGCAATATGCGATCCTGGTTTTCAACAACGGGCTTTGTTAGGTTCCGTCCATAGCAGACGACCTAGCGCCAAGTGACGCTAGGGGTTTGCATCTTTAACATTCATTATCGATCTGACTCCCCAGCGACCACTGCAGACGCCCTGACGCTGACGGTGGAGGCATAGCGGCAGTAGGGGCTGTCACTAATATTATCGATACCATCGCTAACCACGTGCCGTCCTCGGGCACGTTGAATGCGCCAGCCGTCGAGCGTCATGCGGCAGCGTTTCAGCGCTGGCGTATGATGCTCCAACGCCTTGACGCTTTGATGCTGGTCGTCTGCTGTGGACGGAGCCCAAGAACTGGACGATGTGAGAAGTTGACGAAGTGTTGTTGGGGCCCGGAAAACAAGGAGGAGTGGGTGAGCCGATCTGCGAATTCTCCTGTTGACGTCCTCTGCGGATGCTTCGTTGACATGAGGAAGAACTAGAAGGGTTTTAGATTGGGAATGGTACGGGCGCCATGTGCCGAAGTTGTTTTCTATGTAGCCATTCTGTTGCAGCACCTCTCCTATTTGTCTTTTCACGCCCTTTAGTCGGACAGACGTGAGTTTCCGTGCGGTGCTCAGTACGCTGCGTACAACACTGCGCTTCACTTGGGTTGGATGGCAGCTTCGGCTGTGCATAAGGATATTCTTCGACGCCGGCTTTCTGTACCACATCGTTAGCACATGAACAGATTCGATTCTGATCTTAGCGTTTAGGAACGGAAGATAGCGGTCTGCTTCTTGTTCTTCAGCTGTCAACCTTATCGTTTCGTATTGCGTGTCCAAACTGCCGAGGATGTCCCGCAGAGTGCTGCCGGATTTGGCCACTGCAATGATATCGTCAATGTAGCGACCATAGTAGAGCACATCTGGTCCCAATGAGCTTCTTTCCAACCTGTCAGGGAATAGAATTGAGAACAATGGTACGGGTCTATTTCCAATTGCTAGCCCGCGCCTCTGGCGTTTGATGACAGTTCGGAAGTTGAACTCTACGGCCGCACGTATCAGAATTCGTATATCGACTCCCTTCTTCATGTTCACGCTGGGAATTAGACACGCCTTCATAGGTGCATTTGTGTCCTTGTTACTATACTGCGCGGTTACGTCAAAACTCTTAAGGTGCGTCCGAATGAGAATGGCGGCCCATGCGGCCGGCGTGCTTGGCAGGCGATCATCGCGTTCGCCGCTCCCGGACGATCATGCGAAAAGTCCCCACCGCCATCGACTACGAACGGGGCCGGCACCGGCTGACAGCAAGCACTGCGCCGATCAATCAGCTCTGCAGGCGATGGGAGAGGGGACGGCCGTCGCTGAAATCCAACACTCGTCCGAGTGCGGCACATGCGACGGCCGCCTGCCAAGCACGCCGGCCGCGTGGGCCGCCATTCTCATTGGGGCACACTTCACATTGCAGATTGGTAGAAGAGAAATCACCATTAAAACATTAAATCTCCCAGGTGCACTAAGGACCAATGCTCAAGCTCTCTTCAAATGCATTTCCTGTGCCTCATTCGTTACCTTGCTGCTGAATGTCATTCGTATGAGACTGAACCGATCTGCAGCAGACTCGCTTACTGTTTTTTCGTACACTACCGCTACTAGGACTTGGTGAGATAGCGCGCGAAGACGCGCATCCGCATCTTTTTAGAATAACTCGTTTTAAACTAAACATTTTGCGATACAAGGGTGGTAATTATTATCTTGGCGTTGAGGGCTATGCAATGGTAGAGCCGTTGTCCGGACTCGTTTACAACTATGGAAGTTCCGCAAACAACCTCATTATATTCGGTAGACAAAGGGAGAAGCATGTAGAACCGGTCGTGTCCCTTCCGGCACAGTACCGTAATAACAGAACTTGGCTGATTGCGAAACTTCTATAGTTCGTAGCGTAACCTCCGCGAAGGCTATACCGTTGAGTAGCCCTCAAAGCGAGGATCTCGAATATCACTGCAGTTTTCCTCAAAGTTGAGTTTGAGAGATTTATTCAAAATGGATGAAAAAGACGCGAAAACTCGTCCTCGCGCGCTTTCTGACCAAATCATACGAGCAGCATTGTATCTGTCAAGGGCAAGAGTTGGTGATCGTGAACTTTCTTAACATAATTTCGCTTCGAACAAAGTTCAGTTTATTGACTGATATCACTAATTATTGAAAGACGCAACCTGTACAGCGATGTAACGCATAATTGGAACATCCCACTTCTTTTCAGTTCTCTTCCGTTTCCAAATTATTGTTTCCGCCGGCATTCTAGCCAGCACTAAAATATTTTCCGTGTTCAGTCTTCCGTCCGAATCGTTTTGTTTGAAATACGTGGTGGTGGTGAGGGGTTACACAAGAATCCCATCACTCTCAACCCCACTCGGTATTTTCTCTGTATTCAGTACCTAAAGAGAATGATTCATTCATTAGGTTCGAGAAACTGACCTTAAGCAAAACTTTGCCGGAAAAACTGAAAACGACCGTGATAAACGCACCAAGAAAAACAGAACACAAACACAGCGTGCACTCAATTATATCTGTAGCATGTCCAAAAGCCACATCCATCTCTAGTATGACGAAATGGCTGTAAAATACATTTTCATAAGCAGCTGATTAGCAAACTCTATCCAAGACTAGATGCTTCCTTTTTTCGGTGTGGTGAAAATTTCAGCTAAAAATAATCAGCATCTATATTGTATAACTCTAGCGTATACTGTATAACTCTAGCGCTAGATAAGGGAAGAAACGCGCTTACGGATGCTGTATTATACTTTGCCAAAATAGCTTACTAGGGAACCTCGCTAGCCATATATGGGCCTTTGAGAGGATGTGGCGTGGTCTCTTGGCCAATTCGGATACGCTCTTTCTGAATCTATTATCTCCATTTTTGCAAAACAATGCAAGCGTATTCTCAATTGCGGGAATCGAACCCGTGACCGCCTGCCTAACACTTCCGCTCCTTACCTGTTGATACATCCACTGAGACCGATGACGAAGTGGCTGTAAAATACATTTTCATAAGCAGCTGATTAGCAAACTCTATCCGAGACTAGAAGCTTTCTTTTTTCGGTGTGGTTAAAGTTTCAGCTGCAAATAATCGGCATCTATATTGCTAAGACCGTATAACCCGAGCGCTAGATAAGGGAGGAAATGCGCTCAAAGGCAATGTCCACGATGAAAACCGTTTTTCTGTTTTCAGGTTATCTTGAGAACGGTCCCATGCCGATTTCAACGACGTCTCTGAAATCGTCCAAGACCTTCTGGGAATGGAGTTATGATCCCTCAAAAATTGAGCTAGAGAAGCATGGCGGACGAGTTTTCCAAGGCTTGTAACCTCCGTCTTTAGCCGCCAATGTATGCGAGCTGACTTGAATTAAGTGAGAAGCCGAGAGTGAAGGGAAGAACGGGGCCGATAATCGGAAACCATCGCTCATCTCACGATTTCAAGCTTTCATTCGTTCACGCCGGTGGACGGGCGCCGGTGATGCTGTATTACACTATGCCAAAATAGCTTACTAGGGAACCTCGTTAGCCATGTATGGGCTTTTGAGAGGATGTGAATGTCTCTTGGTCAATTCGGATACGCTCTTTCCGAATCTGTTATATCCATTTTTGCAAAACAATGCAAGCATATTCTCAATTACGGGAATCGAACCCATGACCGCCTGCCTAACACTTCCGCTCCTTACCTGTTGATACATCCACTGAGACCGATGTGGAGCGAAATACCGGCGAAAACTTTGAGACATTGGCTCATCACCTTTACCACAGATCTCCACTCTAGGGTTGTTTATTGCTGGTTATGGTGTGCCCAGCATAAATATACCGAGTAATAAGTTGTTGACTCGAAATCCGTTGCAAAATCTGATGACAGAATCGGGAAGAACGCGTCAAAGTTGACCTTCTTGTCTTTCTTGACTTTTGATGGTGGACGAGTCCACCACACATCATCGGCATTGATGATCTCTAATATCAAGAACATCAGCTAGCTTGAACTTGAATTTCAATCAATGAACATTCGAATTTATGTACACATCTAGTCAGAAACTTTGGGTGAAGTGCTTGCTTTCATTGTTCAACTGTTTTATTAAGTAAATTTGCATTTATTTCTTCCTCTGAAAGTCGATGATTTCGACGGCTTGGCATGAGACTGTGATCTTTCTGTGCACGTGTGCACGAACTGGAAGATTAGGGTCTTAATAACTCTAATTCTAGCCCGTTTTTCACCGCGCTACCACGCATTCCTCGTACACTGTATATTATGTGCGACCTTATGTGGGTACACTGTACTGAGGTTTCAATTGTAGGCAATTATTTGGTATAACTTCCCATTTGTATCTGAGGGGCGGGATCCCTATGCTAATAATCTCGCGGTTGGAGCCACCACTAGTATCAACTACTCCATGTCCACCCATGATACCTACCTAACCAAGAACTATCATACAGTGTGCCTGTTGGACCTACCCTGATGCGCTTTCGCATTCGAATGCTGTATCTCTTGTAATAGATGTTTCGCTTCATCAGAATCATCAGAGTGTTTTCTGTGTTCTCACCTCAGCCTTCCTTTGAATCGGCGTATCTCTCAAAAACAGTATCTTTTCTATGATCAGAACTATAGCAGAATTTAACTCCCCGATTCACAAATGTGTTCAGTTTCTTTCAGCCCGGAGATTGTCTGGTTCGGATTTGTTTTGATGCACTTCCTCCACTTCCTCTTTTTCTGTTTGTGTTATGAGCAGTTTTATTTCTCACGTGTGAGCCCAGGTTCTCTATTCTCAGGTGTTTTGTAGCACGTCAACTTTGACGTATAAATAAACAATAAACAATAAACAATAATGAAAGTGTCTAATCACTTCATGGCAACTGTCAAAGCGAACTACCTTGTGAGTGTCTATTACTCACTCTTGGGACGCACTGTTTTCATAGCTGGTCCAAAGAGTGGTAAGCTTGAGAGGGTAGGTTGAAAGGGTTATATCAGTAGCCGAATTATCATACACTTCTTCCAGAACGTGCCGTTGATTCCGACAAAAAAACAGAAAGGTGGCCTCACTGTCCCAAATAACCCACCGGATCAACTTTGGGTTCAGCAATTTATTGAGCTATGAAGCCCGCTCGCCCGTCCACCACCTTTCCATACACTTCTTAGGCTGCGGTGGTCAACTTTCTTTTGATCGCATTTTCTGGACCCCCTTACTAGAATATAATCTCCATCATCAGTTCCTGACTACGATATGTCACGGTAGGTATACCCTTATTTAATCGCCGTATCCTGTCACAATTTTTACGAAACCGAAAGCAGAGCTCATGTCCGTGCTAAGCGCCCTGAACAAACTAAAATACATAGAGAATGTGGTGAAACATGACCCAACTCAAAACACAGTTGGCGATCCGTAGTAGCGCTTAACTGGATGTGATGGCGGATCACCCACTTTTAAAATTTGCAAAATTGCGAAAATTCATGCTCTAGAGTTGCAAACGTTCTTGAATGCACCAAAAATTTGTACGGAGCGGTAAACGTGTGAGGGGGGGGGGAGTCGAAGTGAATTGATTTCTAAAAGTTGGGCTCCGCAGAAAAGGTCAAGGATTTGGCATTGCTCTAAAATGTCGTGAAATTGTTCAATTAGATTTGGCTATCAAACTGATTTTCTAAATGTAGTGAAATTGTTAAATCGATTTGGCTGTTGTTGGTATATGCAGACAACATAATCATTAAATGTAGTGAAGTTGTTGCAAACGGATTTGGCAGGAGCTCTATGAATTATCACAGTCAAATCACGCGTCAGATGGTCCTCTGGCGAGCAAATAAAGACAAAAACAAAAAAACTACTTCTTAATTACTGCTGAACGAAATGTCGGTTTATGGGCTAGAAATAAGGTTTTCGAATGTTAATCTGCCTTTTCAGTGTAGCTCCCACTAAGGTACCAGGCCTTCCCTCACCGATTAGATAAAAATCATGAAAACGAATTCTAACACAATTTATTAGCTACTGACGCTATGTCTTCGTGTCATCAACGCTTTCACGGTTCACATTGTATGGAAACGTTTTTGCTGCTAGACTTATTCTTGTTCTCATTTGATTCAATATGCGCTCAAAGAAAAACCCCTTCTGACGCGTGATTTGGCTGTGAAAATTCATAGAGCTCCTACCGAATCCGTTTGCAACAATTTCACTACATTTAATGATTATGTTGTCTGCATATACCAACAACAGCCAAATCGATTCAACAATTTCACTACATTTAGAAAATCAGTTTGATAGCCAAATCTAATGGAACAATTTCACGACATTTTAGAGCAATGCCAAATCCTTGACCTTTTCTGCGAAACCCAACTTTTAGAAATTTCACAACTTTTTACAAGGGTTTCCCTTCTACAATATCGTCAAGCTCTGAAAGTCAAGTTGTTTTTTTTTTCGAAAACATAGTGGTAGAAATGATGAAACAACCGCTCCGCTGCTAAGACTGCAAGATATGTAATAGTTGCAACGCGGCTTCCTACAAATAAGATAGCATTCATTTCCGAGCTACTCGCAGTCTTATCACTATCGTAGGTGCGGAGCGGTTGTTTTTTGAAAAAAAGCAACTATCAAAGTGAAGAAATCATTCTCAAAACCGCACCAGTCCTATGATAGTGAAGCCCAACCCTGCGAGTAGCGGGGAAATGGAGGATACTTTTTGAATTTAAAAGTCGAAAAAATGAAGAAATGTGCTTTAAAATGACCTAATTGTACAGGGTCTAGGCACTATCCTAGACGGGGGGGGGGCACCCACCATTCAAGACAGAAATGGAATGAACCGTCAATTGGTAAGGCTACCAGTCGAAGTATTTCCATAGAGCCCTTATAAAAACAATGATTGATAGCGCAGTAACAGGCATCTTTTATCAGAGTTTTTCATCATTTCCATGAGTAAATCTTGGGTGGCCCCACCACGTCTAGGATAGACCCAAGGTCAGCCGCTCTAGCCAAACGTCACCGGTTCATGCTGGTGAGGCTCGTCTGCGCCGGCCCATATGTCTGATTCGGAACAAGAACGATAGCTGAGTGCGCCAGAGGAGGACTACCCTAATCTTAAGAATCATGTTATTCGGCTCTCGTAAACAAATTTGGTGATACCCAATTGATCAAGGGTAAAGTATAAAAGAAGTGAAGAGCGGTGTGTCTTCATTCACACACCGTCCTTCTCCAGAGGTCAGCAGTTGAGGATCTGCCATAAAATATATTCCGCCTGCACACTTCCGACCTTGAAGGTTTGAAATACGTGGTGGTGAGGGTTTCTACAGAATCCTGCACACTCCCATTTGGATCCCGCCCACTATGTATGACGTCCTAGAAACTCTAATTCGGGTCCTGCACACTTTCCATGACGTCCTCCCACTCTCCACCCGGAAAACCGGCACTTTCATGACATCGTGATAAACGCACCAGAACAAACACACAGCACCTCCCATTATAACACTTTAGCATGTATCCAGCACACATCCATCTCTAGTATGACGAAATGGCTGTAAAATACATTTTCATAAGCAGCTGATTAGCAAACTCTATCCAAGACTAGATGCTTCCTTTTTCGGTGTGGTGAAAATTTCAGCTAAAAATAATCAGCATCTATATTGTATAACTCTAGCGTATACTGTATAACTCAGCGCCAGATAAGGAGGAAATGCGCTTACGGATGCTGTACATACTTTGCCAAAATAGCTTACTAGGGAACCTCGCTAGCCATATATGGGCCTTTGAGAGGATGTGGCGTGCACACGGATACGCTCTTTGATGAATCTATTATCTCCATTTGCAAAACAATGCAAGCATATTCTCAATTGCGGGAATCGAACCCGTGACCGCCTGCCTAACACTTCCGCCTTACCTGTTGATACATCCACTGCACACCGATGTGGTGCGAAATACCGGTGAAAACTTTGAGACATTTTCATGCACACTTACCACAGATCTCCTAAGGTCGTTTATTGCTGGTTATGGTGTGCCCAGCATGAATATACTGAGTAATAATTGTTGACTCGAAATCCGTTGCAAAATCTGGTGACAGAATCGGGAAGAGCGTCAAAGTTGACCAAGAAACACTAACAGATTTTCAAAAGTCCTTTAATGGGTAGCAGATTCTTGGGCTACCGGAGAAAATATCCTTCAAGAAACGACCCTCCATTATTAGTCAACCTAATGGAAGAAATTTTGGTTTGTTTACGCGTCCCACTTGCGCGTAATAAAGAAATAGATAAATAAATAAATAAAATTCGAAACGGAATATGATATTGTTGCGCTGAATACTCCAAAAACCAATGTATAATCCTGCACGAGATTTCAGTGTAACGTACTAGTCCAGCGTTCCTTTGATATTCAGTTTAACAGGATGAGACATCCTAGGTCAACACGAGATGAGATTTATACCCTCACATAGGTTATAATTTAAAGCCACAATCATGAGGTTTCCGTGACGGAGATATTGTTATTAAGATGCGCCACAGTGTAACTGTACCCCACTGAGACCTTAAACACTTTCGGATTGAACAAGATGGGAAATCCTGCATCCATACACTGTATATTATGTGCGACCTTATGTGGTACACTGCACTGAGATTTTAATTGTAGGCAATTATTTGGTATAACTTCCATTTGTCTCTGAGGGGCGGGATCCCTGTGCTAATAATGGAAGTGTCTAATCACTTCATGGCAACTGTCAAAGCGAACTACCTTGCGCTATTACTCACTCTTGGGACGCACTGCTTTCAAAGCTGGTCCGAAGAGTGATAAGCTTGAGAGAGTAGGTTAAAAGGGTTATATCAGTAGCCGAATGAATACACATTTCTTCCAGAACGTGCCAGTTGATTCCGACAGAAAGGTGACCTCACTGTCCCAAATAACCCACCGGATCAACTTTGGGTTCCTAGCACTTATTGCTATGAAGCCTGCTTCGCCGTCCACCACCTTTCCATACACTTTAGGCTGCGGTGGTCAACTTTCAATGTCTTTCAACACTCCCATTTGCATTTTCTGAGCCCTTTCTAGAATATAATCTCCATCATCAGTTTCTGCACATTTCTATGATGTCACGTAGGTATACCTTATTTAGTCGCCGTATCCTGTCTGAATTTTTCCGAAACCGAAAGCAGACCTCATGTCCGTGCTAAGCTACTTGAACAAACCAAAATACAAAGAGAATGTGGTGAAACATGACCCAACTCAAACACAGTCGGCGTCGTAGTAGCGCTTAACTGGACGTGATCCTGATCACCCACTGACACGCCTGAAATTTCGGAAAATTATGCTTTAGGGTTGCAAACCTTTTATGAGTGCACCAAAAATTTGTACGGAGCGGTAAACATGTGGGGATCGAAGTGAATTGATATACGGATTGAACTCAGGGATATTCGTCGTGCACTAAAGGCAGGACGTTCGCGATAAAAACTATTTCGAGCCTTCCTCGTGAGATTGTAGATGTGGTCCTGCAAAAGTTTCTATAAGGCAGAAAACCTCCGGAAAATTGGTCCTGCAAAATCAGATATGGCTAACTGCTTGTGTCGGTCCCTAATACGAGATTTGCATTAGTGTTTGTTTTTCCGTCTTTATTTTGCTGTTCCTACATACTCAAGAAGTGCTCAGAAATTACTTTAGAAGCAAATTAAAGTTGACAAGACAGGCTTTTATAGAAATCTCGATAATTGGGAGCGGGCGGACCAGCAATAACTTGTTTTTGAGCGTTTCCTGCACAACTTTCACTTAATTTGACATTTGTGATGGTCGGATGTACCTTCACAAGGACAACTTTATAGCAACGGTTTTCATTGCGAATCCTGCCTTCAAATGACAGCATACACGCTCGTAAACGTGGTCCTGAGATAACAACATGAATAGAACCGTCCTGCGGCTTACATCATGATGCCTACGCATTTTGGACTTTCCAACACGACTCATAATGCCGCTACTCATTGGGGTCCTGCCCGTATTATTCCGTCCTGTACACGTCCCACTGGCGGATCTGAAGAGACTCGCGTTCACGGATTCGGCACTGCACAGGTATGCTATAACATAGGTGCACCGAGTTTCTGCGCCAACCTTCAACAGTGAACTGCGAAGTTTTCGAGATCCACGCCGACGTTATGTGCCGCAAGGTTGCTGGTCATCCTCACATCGGTGCTGTCCTGCAACTCTATGATGTAAACCACACACGTCACTGACAGAGTGATGACCCAGCGAGCTTGCGTTGGAGAAGGAGGGCAAATACAGGGCGTGAAAATGCGGCGAGCCAAAAAAGGCCACATTGCGCGGTAGAAACGGTTCCTGAGCGCGCGCGACAGGTCTGTGTTTTCGGGTACGCACCCGTAATCTGCACGCTAGGCGAGAATCCTCATTTGGTTCCTTCACTTTCTATGTTTGAACCAAGTGGAACTGTAGGCAAACTGATACGTACTATGGCCCCGCAAACACTATTCCCAATGCGGTCCTGGGAAGATCTCTCGTTCGATCATCTAGCACGAGGAATGGAGCGCAACGACAATACATATAAGACTTCCTGCATACTCTCATTGGGGTCCTGCGCACTTTGTATGACGTCCTGCACACTCCCACTGGGGTTCTGCACACTTTCTATGACATCCTGCACACTCCCATTCGGGTACTGCACTCTCTCACTAGGGTCCTGCACACTTTCTATGACGTCCTGCACACTCCCACTTGGGTCCTGCATAGATTCTATGACGTCCTGCACACTCCCATTCGGGTCCTGCGCACTTTCTATGACGTCCTGCATACTCCCCCTGGGGTCCTGCACACTTTCTATGATGTCCTGCACACTCCCACTGGGGCCCTGCGCACTTTCTATGACGTCCTGCACACTCCCACTTGGGTCCTGCGCACATTCTATGACGTCGTGCACACTCCCATTTGGGTCCTGGACAGTTTCTATGACGTCCTGCACACTCCCATTGGGGTCCTGCGCACTGTCTATGACATCCTGCACACTCCCATTCGGGTACTGCACACTACCACTGGGGTACTGCACACTTTATATGACGTCCTGCACACTCCCGATCGGGTCCTGCGCACTTTCTATGACGTCCTGCACACTCCCAATGGGGTCCTGCGCACTTTCTATGACGTCCTGCACACTCCCAATGGGGTCCTGCACACTCTATATGACGTCCTGCGCAATTTCTATGACGTCCTGTGCACTCCCGCAGGTCCCGCACACTACCCGACTTCCTGCATACTCTCATTGGGGTCCTGCGCACTTTGTGAGACGCTCTGCACCCTCCCACTGGGGTTCTGCACACTTTCTATGACATCCTGCACTCTCCCATTCGGGTACTGCACTCTCTCACTAGGGTCCTGCACCCTTTCTATGACGTCCTGCACACTCCCACTTGGGTCCTGCATAGATTCTATGACGTCCTGCACCTCCCCATTCGGGTCCTGCGCACTTTCTATGACGTCCCTGCACACTCCCACTGGGGTCCTTGCACACTTTCTATGATGTCCTGCACCTCCCACTGAGCTGCTGCACTTTCTATGACGTCCTGCACACTCCCACTTGGGTCCTGCACACTTTCTATGACGTCCTGCACACTCCCACTTGAGTCCCGCACACTTTCTATGACGTCCTGCACACTCCCATTCGGGTACTGCACACTCCCTTGGGGGAACTGCACACTTTATATGACGTCCTGCACACTCCCGTTCGGGTCCTGCGCACTTTCTATGACGTCCTGCACACTCCCAATGGGGTCCTGCGCACTTTCTATGACGTCCTGCACACTCCCAATGGGGTCCTGCACACTCTATATGACGTCCTGCGCAATTTCTATGACGTCCTGTGCACTCCCACTTGGGTCCCGCACACATTCCACGACTTCCTGCACACTCCCACTGGGGTTCTGCACACTTTCTATGACATCCTTCACACTCCCATTCGGGTACTGCACTCTCTCACTAGGGTCCTGCACACTTTCTATGACGTCCCTGCACACCCCACTCCCTTGGGGAGCACACTTTATATGACGTCCTGCACACTCCCGTTCGGGTCCTGCGCACTTTCTATGACGTCCTGCATACTCCCATTTAGGTCCTGCACAGTTTCTATGACGTCCTGCACACTCCCATTTATTTCCTGCGCATTTTCTATGACATCCTGCACACCCCCATTCAGGGTACCGCACCTCCGCTCGCTTCCCTGCACACACTTTCTATGACGTCCTGCACACTCCCACTTGGGTCCTGCGCACTTTCTATATGACATCTCAGCACCTCCCATTCGGGTACTGCACACTCGCCAGAACTGCACATATGACGTCCTGCACACTCCCGTTCGGGTCCTGCGCACTTTCTATGACGTCCTGCACACTCCCAATGGGGTCCTGCACACTTTATATGACGTCCTGCGCACTTTCTATGACGTCCTGTGCACTCCCACTTGGGTCCCGCACACTTTCTACGACTTCCTGCATACTCTCATTGGGGTCCTGCGCACTTTGTATGACGTCCTGCACACTCCCCTCACTAGGGTCCTGCACACTTTCTATGACGTCCTGCACACTCCCACTTGGGTCCTACACACATTCTATGGCGTCGTGCACGCTCCCATTTGAGTCCTGCATAGTTTCTATGACGTCCTGCACACTCCCATTCGGGTCCTGCGCACTTTCTATGACGTCCTGCACACTCCCACTGGGGTCCTGCACACTTTCTATGATGTCCTGCACACTCCCACTGGGGCCCTGCGCACTTTCTATGACGTCCTGCACACTCCCACTTGGGTCCTGCGCACATTGTATGACGTCGTGCGCACTCCCATTTGGGTCCTGCTCAGTTTCTATGACGTCCTGCACACTCCCATTCTGGGTCCTGCGCACTTTCTATGACATCCCGCACACTCCCACTGGGGTCCTGCACACTTTCATGACATCACCTCCCGCAGGTCCTGCACTTTCTATGACGTCCTGCGCGCTCCCACTTCTGGGTCCTGCACACTTTCTATGACATCCTGCACCTCCCCATTCAGGTGCTGCCCACTCCCACTTGGGTCCTGCACACTTCCTATGACATCCTGCACACTCCCATTCGGGTACTGCCCACTCCCACTGGGGTACTGCACACTTTATATGACGTCCTGCACACTCCCGTTTGGGCCCCACACACGACTGATAACGTCCTGCACTTTCTACAAACCTAGCGATTCTGTATAGCGTCCCATCCAGTGCTACTGGAAACCTATCGCTTTGATTAGAGCGTAGCCCTTCTAGCGCTAGACGACTCGCAGAAGTTATCATGACCCACGGCTCAAAGTGCGCCCCACGGACAAACACGGTTGCCCCGAGGCACGTAAGAGGTGACACGGGCTGATTTTATGGTAATCGATATATGTCCTACAGACCTAAATGTTTTTACCATTTCAAACAAGTTTTGATCGGCCCTTTCTTCGATCCGCGGGACACACATACATACACACACACACATCGGGACATAACTGTCTTAAGTATAAGGATACTGACAAAATCACGGATACGGTTTTTTTCTAGCAGGCGAACCTCGACGTGCAGGATAATAGCGAAGAAGCCCAACGGAGACTTCACCCTTCCAGAAAAAAAACGCTCTGAAAGCCTTTCTAACTATTCCTTCCCATCCCTGAGTCGATTTACGAGTATTAGGTGCATTACGTCAGAAGTCTTTTCAGAAGTGGTCGGGAGTAGTTTTGTGCTTTGAACCTATTAGGTAGGTATGTATGTGAGTTTTCTTCATTTTTCTTCTACCAAAAACTACTTCGAAAAAGAAGCTGTTTCTGGGCAAGTTTGGAGCTTAAAACCTCTCGAGAACAGTGTTTTCAATAGTGGTTGTTTTTCATCTAACGTGCCGCCTCAACTCCTCGCGCTAGATAACTGTTGGGAACTGTTGGCGGATCCTTATCTCAGCTCATTCTGGGGTGGTAGTAATTGGGTGTGTTAAACGCGAGTTAACAGGAGTTAAATTCGCGTTAAACGCGAGTTTAACCACACCAGAATGTAATGATAACTCTTTACAGTTAAGAGAGAACTCGCTCTAGTTTCACTCTAACATCCCCAGTGGTAGGCCTCTTATACTGCTTCCAATGAAAACGTCTCGAAAAGCGACAATTGTAACCTTTGTTACGAAAAATAGCCTTTTCAAAACGTTTTCCAGGTCTGTTTTCTCTAAAATTCCGCCATGTGGCATCCTCTTGATAAGTTCGCGTTTAACATACTCTCGCAGACAGCACGGAAATAGTGCTGAAATGCGAGAGGAACTGGCAGTTAACGAAAAACTCCTCCCGAGGAGTTTTTGGATGCGGTTAGCAAGATACAGTAGGAACAGTTTTGACCATCTATACTGAGGGCAAGTACAGAGTTTAATTAATGCAGAGGGTTAAGCGAAGTTTGATAGCACTGTTGGCGATTTTGATTCAGGACGTCACCCTATCTCTAAAACTGAAAGGTGTTCCAAGGGAGAGTCTTTTAACGGCTTCCGCCAGCAGGCGGGCGATGAGGGATAAAAAACAAAGCAAGGATCATTGCTGAAACACGTTGGCCGTCTTGTTTGAGTGGCACTAATCAATCCCTCCCAATCAGCTGTTAATTTTTTCGAGCGCCGACACTTCTCCGCTTTTGTTTATTTTCTTCCGGAATTCATTCGCTTTGGCTATTATCAGGTTAGTTTCATTTTTCATAATTCATTCTGCATAGCACAGGCTATGAGGAGCTATGTAAAGTAAATTATTTGTTTGCTCGCGTTTCGGGAAGGGAAGTTTCCACAACTTTTTTAGTGCAAAAAGTGAAAATTGTGCAAGTCACTGATTTTCAAGTGATTTGATGCTTTAGTAATGATTAATCAGCATTAGTCGGGGCGTATCGGGCGAGTTTTGTGGGAAAGAAATGCGAACTTGTTTCTGAACCAACTAAATTTGTCCTCCTTTTTCTGCAAGATTCTATTACTCCTCTTTCATTGCCAGATCAGTGCCATCGTGGCCTCTTTTGTTTTTTGAGGTCCGCGACGCAGTTGCTTTTGGTGCATTGGTAGAGCCACTGAAGTGTTTCAAATTCTTTTCTTGAAATATGTGTACAAAATCTTTTCCTTAAATGATGCGCATATGAGTGTGTAACAGTGTTTCTATATATTTTCAGCACTAACTGCGGGCGGTGGATAAGTTTCATTTTGAGAAGACGGCAAACACTTCACAAATTCAACTGCATCATTGACCGAAACCACACCATTACCCCAATCTCGGACGCCAGACTTGAGTTGCATACTTCCAAAAAAAACAATAAAATTCTTTTTCAAGAACGAAAATAGACTATCTAGTTTATCATCATTATTATAGGTTTTTAACTATCCATTTCAGTTGAATGCAGGACATTCTTTGAATTTATGCATTACTCGACGAGTTGCGGAATGTCTTTTCGCACCTAGCGTTACCTTTTCAAGAACACCTTGTAAATAATTCATCCAGAAATTCTCAAATTTTCGTTTTACTCGAAATTTCCTTCCTATAAATTTTTGTTTTTCAAAAGAAACTTTTTGGTTGGAAATATCAAAAAGTTTACAAAGTTACTACAAATGCAAACTTTTGTCAGATCACACGCAATTGATTGATTGAGGCTAATGATTGAACTAACATGTCTTTTTTCGAGTGGTCCTGAAAACTCACGGAGCTCCACAAAAAATTACGAGAATTAGGATTTACAAGGGAAATTGAAAATTGCATTTTGATCGTGTTTCGAACAAGCAAAATATTACGAAGTTCCTTTTGAAAGCTCTTCCTAATGAATAAAATAAATAGCATCACTTGTATAATCTTTCCGATCCCTCGTCTTTCCATCGTAAACGTCGTTCGTGTCCAAGTGTAGAAAATACTTATGCGGACGAAGGTCACGCATAATGTATGTGTAAGCAGAGGGCAGCTTTCGTTAAACCGGCAACAAACCGTGGCACCTATTTCGCGGTTCGTAGCCGGCCAGGAGGTGGCGGTTAATACGTGTTAATTGGGCGGCTCTACTGCATTTAATTCGCGGTATGTTGGCGGCTTGGAGGTGGCGGTTTATTCGCGGTTAACACACCATTTACTACCACCCCTGACTTTAGAAACAAACATTTCGACGCGCGAAACTATAACGGTATTGTCTACCGGGCTCATCCACGGAACTGAGCTTGAAAACGGAGAAAAGCGGTCCCTAACGCGCACGAGGTGCAAATAGCAACAACTTCGTACGTGACAGCTTAATGGGTGGGTCACGCAACCGATTAAGAACTTAATACGCAACAGCTGTCGTGATCCCAGTACCGTGATCTGTGAAGGAAGCCCCAATGTCGTGATTGAGAGGAATTACTGTGCAACTAATACTGAAGCCTCACCGCGATCCACACTTTTCACGACGTCTCTAGCGCACCGTCTGTGTCAGAGCTTCTCATTTGCTATTAGCGAGCAGCCGTTTTGCACGCCTTTCATCACAACCGAAACTTTCTATCACAGAACTAGTCAAGGAAGAGTTCGTAACCAGCGGAATCGGGAACGGAATTACTCCAATAACATCCAGACTTCACAATCTACCGAAGTTTTTGAAAATTGAAACGCTAGTGAAAAACCGAAGGCTAACTAATTCTACGCAGACAGAGCCGATCAGCAAGAAACAAAAAAAGGCATTTCTGTCCGCAAAAGCTGCATTCGGCACGTAACAAACCTCACTGAAACAGCCGCCATTGTATTTACTCGTATGAACTGGTTTTGCTCCGGTAAGTGAATTGAAGATGTCTCTTCTCTACAAAAAATCTTCCAAAACGATGGAGAAATAATGCGCATGTTTGGCCGTCAGGATGTTCGTTGTGTGGTATTCAAAAAATCCTGTTTCCCGGTGTGATTTATTTCCGTTCCTCGCGTGCGTCGGCGCGCGTACGCTGCGTCTCCTTCTCCCCACAATCGTTGGGGCAAGCGAAAACTTTATTGGGCTACAATATCAGGGCCCTAACTCCAGCCAGGCACAGGTGCTCTGAAAGCAGTGGTCACGATGGAAAACGTTACAGGAGAAAAACTCGCCGGATTCAGGACTACTAAATTTGCCTGAGTGGGAGAGGACTGCTAGAACATGTCATGGGACGGCTCTTCCCTGTGATAGATGATTGACGCCTCACCCAACTTCCGGACCAACAGAGCATTATCGAGCAATCGTTGGGGCAAGCGAAAACTTTATTGGGCTACAATATCAGGGCCCTGATTCCAGCCAGGCACAGGTGTTCTAAAAGCAGTGTTCACGATGAAAAACGTTACAGGAGAAAAACTCGCCGGATTCAGGACTACTAAATTTGCCTGAGTGGGAAAGGACTGCTAGAACGTGTCCTGGGACGGCTCTTCCTTGTGATAGATGATTGACGCCTCACCCAACTTCCGGACCCACAGAGCATTATCGAACAATCGTTGGGGCAAGCGAAAACTTTATTGGGCTACAATATCAGGGCCCTAACTCCAGCCAGGCACAGGTGCTCTGAAAGCAGTGGTCACGATGGAAAACGTTACAGGAGAAAAACTCGCCGGATTCAGGACTACTAAATTTGCATGAGTGGGAAAGGACTGCTAGAACATGTCCTGGGACGGCTCTTCCTTGTGATAGCTGATTGACGCCTCACCCAACTTCCGGACCCACAGAGCATTTTCGAGCAATCATTGGGGCAAGCGAAAACTTTATTGGGCTACAATATCAGGGCCCTAACTCCAGCCAGCCCCAGGTGCTCTGAAAGCAGTGGTAACGATGAAAAACGTTACAGGAGAAAAACTCGCCGGATTCAGGACTACTAAATTTGCCTGAGTGGGAAAGGACTGCTAGAACATGTCCTGGGACGGCTCTTCCTTGTGATAGCTGATTGACGCCTCACCCAACTTCCGGACCAACAGAGCATTATCGAGCAATCGTTGGGGCAAGCGAAAACTTTATTGGGCTACAATATCAGGGCCCTGATTCCAGCCAGGCACAGGTGTTCTAAAAGCAGTGTTCACGATGAAAAACGTTACAGGAGAAAAACTCGCCGGATTCAGGACTACTAAATTTGCCTGAGTGGGAGAGGACTGCTAGAACAAATCCTGGGAGGGCTCTTCCTTGTGATAGATGATTGACGCCTCACCCAACTTCCGGACCCACAGAGCATTATCGAACAATCGTTGGGGCAAGCGAAAACTTTATTGGGCTACAATATCAGGGCTCTAACTCCAGCCAGCCACAGGTGCTCTAAAAGCAGTGTTCACGATGAAAAACATTACAGGAGAAAAACTCGCCGGATTCAGGACAACTAAATTTGCCTGAGTGGGAGAGGACTGTTAGAACATGTCATGGGACGGCTCTTCCCTGTGATAGATGATTGACCCCTCACCCAACTTCCGGACCAACAGAGCATTATCGAGCAATCGCTGGGGCAAGCGAAAACTTTATTGGGCTACAATATCAGGGCCCTGATTCCAGCCAGGCACAGGTGTTCTAAAAGCAGTGTTCACGATGAAAAACGTTACAGGAGAAAAACTCGCCGGATTCAGGACTACTAAATTTGCCTGAGTGGGAGAGGACTGTTAGAACATGTCATGGGACGGCTCTTCCCTGTGATAGATGATTGACGCCTCACCCAACTTCCGGACCAACAGAGCATTATCGAGCAATCGCTGGGGCAAGCGAAAACTTTATTGGGCTACAATATCAGGGCCCTGATTCCAGCCAGGCACAGGTGTTCTAAAAGCAGTGTTCACGATGAAAAACGTTACAGGAGAGAAAACTCGCCGGATTCAGGACTACTAAATTTGCCTGAGTGGGAAAGGACTGCTAGAACATGTCCTGGGACGGCTCTTCCTTGTGATAGATGGTTGACGCCTCACCCAACTTCCGGACCCACAGAGCATTTTCGAGCAATCATTGGGGCAAGCGAAAACTTTATTGGGCTACAATATCAGGGCCCTAACTCCAGCCAGCCACAGGTGCTCTAAAAGCAAAGTGTTCACGATGGAAAACGTTACAGGAGAAAACTCGCCGTGGATTCAGACCAACTAAATTTGCCTGAGTGGGAAAGGACTGCTAGAACATGTCCTGGGACGGCTCTTCCTTGTGATAGATGATTGACGCCTCACCCAACTTCCGGACCCACAGAGCATTATCGAACAATCGTTGGGGCAAGCGAAAACTTTATTGGGCTACAATATCAGGGCCCTACCTCCAGCCAGCCGCAGGTGCTCTGAAAGCAGTGGTAACGATGAAAAACGTTACAGGAGAAAAACTCGCCGGATTCAGGACAACTAAATTTGCCTGAGTGGGAGAGGACTGTTAGAACATGTCATGGGACGGCTCTTCCCTGTGATAGATGATTGACGCCTCACCCAACTTCCGGACCAACAGAGCATTATCGAGCAATCGTTGGGGCAAGCGAAAACTTGATTGGGCTACAATATCAGGGCCCGGAGTCCAGCCAGGCACAGGTGTTCTAAAAGCAGTGTTCACGATGAAAAAACGTTACAGGAGAAAAACTCGCCGGATTCAGGACTACTAAATTTGCCTGAGTGGGAAAGGACTGCTAGAACGTGTCCTGGGACGGCTCTTCCTTGTGATACATGCTTGACGCCTCACCCAACTTCCGGACCCACAGAGCATTATCGAACAATCGTTGGGGCAAGCGAAAACTTTATTGGGCTACAATATCAGGGCCCTAACTCCAGCCAGGCACAGGTGCTCTGAAAGCAGTGGTCACGATGGAAAACGTTACAGGAGAAAAACTCGCCGGATTCAGGACTACTAAATTTGCATGAGTGGGAAAGGACTGCTAGAACATGTCCTGGGACGGCTCTTCCTTGTGATAGCTGATTGACGCCTCACCCCACGTGGGGAAAGGACTGCTAGAACATGTCCTGGGCCGGCTCTTCCTTGTGATAGCTGATTGACGCCTCACCCAACTTCCGGACCCACAGAGCATTTTCGAGCAATCATTGGGGCAAGCGAAAACTTTATTGGGCTACAATATCAGGGCCCTAACTCCAGCCAGCCACAGGTGCTCTGAAAGCAGTGGTAACGATGGAAAACGTTACAGGAGAAAAACTCGCCGGATTCAGGACTACTAAATTTGCCTGAGTGGGAAAGGACTGCTTGACCATGTCCTGGGACGGCTCTTCCTTGTGACAGCTGATTCACGCCCCACCCGACTTCCGGACCAACAGAGCATTATCGAGCAATCGTTGGGGCAAGCGAAAACTTTATTGGGCTACAATATCAGGGCCCTGATTCCAGCCAGGCACAGGTGTTCTAAAAGCAGTGTTCACGATGAAAAACGTTACAGGAGAAAAACTCGCCGGATTCAGGACTAATAAATTTGCCTGAGTGGGAAAGGACTGCTAGAACATGTCCTGGGACGGCTCTTCCTTGTGATAGATGGTTGACGCCTCACCCAACTTTCGGACCCACAGAGCATTCTCGAGCAATCATTGGGGCAAGCGAAAACTTTATTGGGCTACAATATCAGGGCCCTAACTCCAGCCAGCCACAGGTGCTCTAAAAGCAGTGTTCACGATGAAAAACATTACAGGAGAAAAACTCGCCGGATTCAGGACAACTAAATTTGCCTGAGTGGGAGAGGACTGCTAGAACAAATCCTGGGAGGGCTCTTCCTTGTGATAGATGATTGACGCCTCACCCAACTTCCGGACCCACAGAGCATTATCGAACAATCGTTGGGGCAAGCGAAAACTTTATTGGGCTACAATATCAGGGCTCTAACTCCAGCCAGCCACAGGTGCTCTAAAAGCAGTGTTCACGATGAAAAACATTACAGGAGAAAAACTCGCCGGATTCAGGACAACTAAATTTGCCTGAGTGGGAGAGGACTGTTAGAACATGTCATGGGACGGCTCTTCCCTGTGATAGATGATTGACGCCTCACCCAACTTCCGGACCAACAGAGCATTATCGAGCAATCGTTGGGGCAAGCGAAAACTTTATTGGGCTACAATATCAGGGCCCTGATTCCAGCCAGGCACAGGTGTTCTAAAAGCAGTGTTCACGATGAAAAACGTTACAGGAGAAAAACTCGCCGGATTCAGGACTACTAAATTTGCCTGAGTGGGAAAGGACTGCTAGAACGTGTCCTGGGACGGCTCTTCCTTGTGATAGATGGTTGACGCCTCACCCAACTTCCGGACCCACAGAGCATTTTCGAGCAATCATTGGGGCAAGCGAAAACTTTATTGGGCTACAATATCAGGGCCCTAACTCCAGCCAGCCACAGGTGCTCTAAAAGCAGTGTTCACGATGGAAAACGTTACAGGAGAAAAACTCGCCGGATTCAGACCAACTAAATTTGCCTGAGTGGGAAAGGACTGCTAGAACATGTCCTGGGACGGCTCTTCCTTGTGATAGATGATTGACGCCTCACCCAACTTCCGGACCCACAGAGCATTATCGAACAATCGTTGGGGCAAGCGAAAACTTTATTGGGCTACAATATCAGGGCCCTGATTCCAGCCAGGCACAGGTGTTCTAAAAGCAGTGTTCACGATGAAAAACGTTACAGGAGAAAAACTCGCCGGATTCAGGACTACTAAATTTGCCTGAGTGGGAAAGGACTGCTAGAACATGTCCTGGGACGGCTCTTCCTTGTGATAGCTGATTGACGCCTCACCCAACTTTCGGACCCACAGAGCATTCTCGAGCAATCATTGGGGCAAGCGAAAACTTTATTGGGCTACAATATCAGGGCCCTAACTCCAGCCAGCCACAGGTGCTCTAAAAGCAGTGTTCACGATGAAAAACGTTACAGGAGAAAAACTCGCCGGATTCAGGACTACTAAATTTGCCTGAGTGGGAAAGGACTGCTTGAACATGTCCTGGGACGGCTCTTCCTTGTGACAGCTGATTGACGCCTCACCCAACTTCCGGACCAACAGAGCATTATCGAGCAATCGTTGGGGCAAGCGAAAACTTTATTGGGCTACAATATCATGGCCCTGATTCCAGCCAGGCACAGGTGTTCTAAAAGCAGTGTTCACGATGAAAAACGTTACAGGAGAAAAACTCGCCGGATTCAGGACTACTAAATTTGCCTGAGTGGAAAGGACTGCTAGAACATGTCCTGGGACGGCTCTTCCTTGTGATAGATGGTTGACGCCTCACCCAACTTTCGGACCTACAGAGCATTCTCGAGCAATCATTGGGGCAAGCGAAAACTTTATTGGGCTACAATATCAGGGCCCTAACTCCAGCCAGCCACAGGTGCTCTAAAAGCAGTGTTCACGATGAAAAACATTACAGGAGAAAAACTCGCCGGATTCAGGTTAACTAAATTTGCCTGAGTGGGAGAGGACTGCTAGAACAAATCCTGGGAGGGCTCTTCCTTGTGATAGATGATTGACGCCTCACCCAACTTCCGGACCCACAGAGCATTATCGAACAATCGTTGGGGCAAGCGAAAACTTTATTGGGCTACAATATCAGGGCTCTAACTCCAGCCAGCCACAGGTGCTCTAAAAGCAGTGTTCACGATGAAAAACATTACAGGAGAAAAACTCGCCGGAGTCAGGACAACTAAATTTGCCTGAGTGGGAGAGGACTGTTAGAACATGTCATGGGACGGCTCTTGCCTGTGATAGATGATTGACGGCTCACCCAACTTCCGGACCAACAGAGCATTATCGAGCAATCGTTGGGGCAAGCGAAAACTTTATTGGGCTACAATATCAGGGCCCTGATTCCAGCCAGGCACAGGTGTTCTAAAAGCAGTGTTCACGATGAGAAAAACGTTACAGGAGAAAACTCGCCGGATTCAGGACTACTAAATTTGCCTGGAGTGGGAAGGACTGCTAGAACGTGTCCTGGGACGGCTCTTCCTTGTGATAGATGGTTCACGCCTCACCCAACATCCGGACCCACAGAGCATTTTCGAGCAATCATTGGGGCAAGCGAAAACTTTATTGGGCTACAATATCAGGGCCCTAACTCCAGCCAGCCACAGGTGCTCTAAAAGCAGTGTTCACGATGGAAAACGTTACAGGAGAAAAACTCGCCGGATTCAGACCAACTAAATTTGCCTGAGTGGGAAAGGACTGCTAGAACATGTCCTGGGACGGCTCTTCCTTGTGATAGATGATTGACGCCTCACCCAACTTCCGGACCCACAGAGCATTATCGAACAATCGTTGGGGCAAGCGAAAACTTTATTGGGCTGCAATATCAGGGCCCTAACTCCAGCCAGCCACAGGTGCTCTGAAAGCAGTGGTAACGATGAAAAACGTTACAGGAGAAAAACTCGCCGGATTCAGGACAACTAAATTTGCCTGAGTGGGAGAGGACTGTTAGAACATGTCATGGGACGGCTCTTCCCTCTGATAGATGATTGACGCCTCACCCAACTTCCGGACCAACAGAGCATTATCGAGCAATCGTTGGGGCAAGCGAAAACTTTATTGGGCTACAATATCAGGGCCCTGATTCCAGCCAGGCACAGGTGTTCTAAAAGCAGTGTTCACGATGAAAAACGTTACAGGAGAAAAACTCGCCGGATTCAGGACTACTAAATTTGCCTGAGTGGGAAAGGACTGCTAGAACGTGTCCTGGGACGGCTCTTCCTTGTGATAGATGGTTGACGCCTCACCCAACTTCCGGACTCACAGCGCCTTTTCGAGCAACCATTGGGGGAAGCGAAAACTTTATTGGACTACAATATCAGGGCCCTAACTCCAGCCAGCCACAGGTGCTCTGAAAGCAGTGGTCACGATGGAAAACGTTACAGGAGAAAACTCGCCGGATTCAGGACAACTAAATTTGCCTGAGTGGGAGAGGACTGCTAGAACATGTCCTGGGACGGCTCTTCCTTGTGATAGATGATTGACGCCTCACCCAACTTCCGGACCCACAGAGCATTTTCGAGCAATCATTCGGGCAAGCGAAAACTTTATTGGGCTACAATATCAGGGCCCTAACTCCAGCCAGCCGCAGGTGCTCTGGAAGCGGTGGTAACGATGAAAAACGTTACAGGAGAAAAACTCGCCGGATTCAGGACAACTAAATTTGCCTGAGTGGGAGAGGACTGCTAGAACATGTCCTGGGACGGCTCTTCCTTGTGATAGATGGTTGACGCCTCACCCAACTTCCGGATCCACAGAGCATTTTCGAGCAATCATTGGGGCAAGCGAAAACTTTATTGGGGTACAATATCAAGGCCCTGATTCCAGGCAGGCACAGGTGTTCTAAAAGCAGTGTTCACGATGAAAAACGTTACAGGAGAAAAACTCGCCGGATTCAGGACTACTAAATTTGCCTGAGTGGGGAGGACTGCTAGAACATGTCCTGGGACGGCTCTTCCTTGTGATAGATGGTTGACGCCTCACCCAACTTTCGGACCCACAGAGCATTCTCGAGCAATCATTGGGGCAAGCGAAAACTTTATTGGGCTACAATATCAGGGCCCTAACTCCAGCCAGCCACAGGTGCTCTAAAAGCAGTGTTCACGATGAAACACGTTACAGGAGAAAAACTCGCCGGATTCAGGACTACTAAATTTGCCTGAGTGGGAAAGGACTGCTAGAACATGTCCTGGGACGGCTCTTCCTTGTGATAGATGATTGACGCCTCACCCAACTTCCGGACCCACAGAGCATTTTCGAGCAATCATTGGGGCAAGCGAAAACTTTATTGGGCTACAATACCAGGGCCCTAACTCCAGCCAGCCACAGGTGCTCTGAAAGCAGTGGTAACGATGAAAAACGTTACAGGAGAAAAACTCGCCGGATTCAGGACAACTAAATTTGCCTGAGTGGGAGAGGACTGCTAGAACATATCCTGGGACGGCTCTTCCCTGTGATAGATGATTGACGCCCCACCCAACTTCCGGACCCACATTTTCGAGCAATCATTGGGGCAAGCGAAAACTTTATTGGGCTACAATATCAGGGCTCTAACTCCAGCCAGCCACAGGTGCTCTAAAAGCAGTGTTCACGATGAAAAGCACAGGAGAAAAACTCGCCGGATTCAGGACAACTAAATTTGCCTGAGTGGGAGAGGACTGCTAGAACATGTCCTGGGACGGCTCTTCCTTGTGATAGATGGTTGACGCCTCACCCAACTTCCGGACCCACAGAGCATTTTCGAGCAATCATTGGGGCAAGCGAAAACTTTATTGGGCTACAATATCAGGGCCCTAACTCCAGCCAGCCACAGGTGCTCTGAAAGCAGTGGTAACGATGAAAAACGTTACAGGAGAAAAACTCGCCGGATTCAGGACTACTAAATTTGCCTGAGTGGGAAAGGACTGCTAGAACATGTCCTGGGACGGCTCTTCCTTGTGATAGATGGTTGACGCCTCACCCAACTTCCGGACCCACAGAGCATTTTTGAGCAATCATTGGGGCAAGCGAAAACTTTATTGGGCTACAATATCAGGGCCCTAACTCCAGCCAGCCACAGGTGCTCTGAAAGCAGTGGTAACTGATGAAAAACGTTACAGGAAAAAAAACTCGCCGGATTCAGGACTACTAAATTTGCCTGAGTGGGAAAGGACTGCTAGAACATGTCCTGGGACGGCTCTTCCTTGTGATAGATGATTGACGCCTCACCCAACTTCCGGACCCACAGAGGCATTTTCGAGCAATCATTAGCAAGCGAAAACTTTATTGGGCTACAATATCAGGGCCCTAACTCCAGCCAGCCACAGGTGCTTTGAAAGCAGTGGTAACGATGAAAAACGTTACAGGAGAAAAACTCGCCGGATTCAGGACAACTAAATTTGCCTGAGTGGGAGAGGACTGCTAGAACATGTCCTGGGACGGCTCTTCCTTGTGATAGATGGTTGACGCCTCACCCAACTTCCGGACCCACAGAGCATTTTCGAGCAATCATTGGGGCAAGCGAAAACTTTATTGGGCTACAATATCAGGGCCCTAACTCCAGCCAGCCACAGGTGCTCTAAAAGCAGTGTTCACGATGAAAAACATTACAGGAGAAAAACTCGCTGGATTCAGGACAACTAAATTTGCCTGAGTGGGAGAGGACTGCTAGAACATATCCTGGGACGGCTCTTCCTTGTGATAGATGGTTGACGCCTCACCCAACTTCCGGACCCACAGAGCATTTTCGAGCAATCATTGGGGCAAGCGAAAACTTTATTGGGCTACAATATCAGGGCCCTAACTCCAGCCAGCCACAGGTGCTCTAAAAGCAGTGTTCACGATGAAAAACATTACAGGAGAAAAACTCGCTGGATTCAGGACAACTAAATTTGCCTGAGTGGGAGAGGACTGCTAGAACATATCCTGGGACGGCTCTTCCTTGTGATAGATGATTGACGTCTCACCCAACTTCCGGACCCACAGAGCATTATCGAACAATCGTTGGGGCAAGCGAAAACTTTATTGGGCTACAATATCAGGGCCCTAACTCCAGCCAGCCACAGGTGCTCTAAAAGCAGTGTTCACGATGAAAAACACAGGAGAAAAACTCGCCGGATTCAGGACAACTAAATTTGCCTGAGTGGGAGAGGACTGCTAGGACATATCCTGGGACGGCTCTTCCTTGTGATAGATGATTGACGCCTCACCCAACTTCCGGACCCACAGAGCATTATCGAACAATCGTTGGGGCAAGCGAAAACTTTATTGGGCTACAATATCAGGGCCCTGATTCCAGCCAGGCACAGGTGATCTAAGAGCCGTGGTCACGATGAAAAACGTCACAGGAGAAAAACTCGCCGGATTCAGGACAACTAAATTTGCCTGAGTGGGAGAGGACTGCTAGAACATATCCTGGGACGGCTCTTCCTTGTGATAGCTGATTGACACCTCACCCAACTTCCGGACCAACAGAGCATTTTCGAGCAATCGTTGGGGCAAGCGAAAACTTTATTGGGCTACAATATCAGGGCCCTGATTCCAGCTAGGCACAGGTGCTCTAAAAGCAGTGGTCACGATGAAAAACGTTACAGGAAAAAAACTCGCCGGATTCAGGACAACTAGATTTGCCTGAGTAGGAAAGGACTGCTAGAACATGTCCTGGGACGGCTCTCCCTTGTGATGGATGATTGACGCCTCACCCAACTTCCGGACCCACAGAGCATTATCGAGCAATCGTTGGGGCAAGCGAAAACTTTATTGGGCTACAATATCAGGGCCCTCATTCCAGCCAGGCACAGGTGTTCTAAAAGCAGTGGTCACGATGAAAAACGTTACAGGAAAAAAACTCGCCGGATTCAGGACAACTAGATTTGCCTGAGTGGGAAAGGACTGCTAGAACATGTCCTGGGACGGCTCTTCCTTGTGATAGATGATTGACGCCTCACCCAGCTTCCGGACCCACGGAGCATTGTCGAGCAATCGTTGGGGCAAGCGAAAACTTTATTGGGCTACAATATCAGGGCCCTAACTCCAGCCAGGCACAGGTGCTCTAAAAGCAGTGGTCACAATGAAAAACGTTACAGGAGAAAAACTCGCCGGATTCAGGACTACTAAATTTGCCTGAGTGGGAAAGGACTGCTAGAACATGTCCTGGACGGCTCTTCCTTGTGATAGATGATTGACGCCTCACCCAACTTCCGGACCCACAGAGCATTATCGAGCAATCGTTGGGGCAAGCGAAAACTTTATTGGGCTACAATATCAGGGCCCTAACTCCAGCCAGGCACAGGTGCTCTAAAAGCAGTGGTCACGATGAAAAACGTTACAGGAAAAAAACTCGCCGGATTCAGGACAACTAGATTTGCCTGAGTGGGAAAGGACTGCTAGAACATGTCCTGGGACGGCTCTTCCTTGTGATAGATGATTGACGCCTCACCCAATTTCCGGACCAACAGAGCATTTTCGAGCAATCGTTGGGGCAAGCGAAAACTTTACTGGACTACAATATGGGGGCCCTGATTCCAGCCAGGCACAGGTGTTCTAAAGCAGTGGTGCGATGAAAACGTTACAGGAGAAAAACTCGCCGGATTCAGGATAATAAGCTTTGCCTGAGTGGGAAAGGACTGCTAGAACATGTCCTGGACGGCTCTTCCTTGTGATAGATGATTGACGCCTCACCCAACTTCCGGACCAACAGAGTATTTTCGAGCAATCGTTGGGGCAAGCGAAAACTTTATTGGGCTACAATATCAGGGCCGTGATTCCAGCCAGGCACAGGTGTTCTAAAAGCAGTGGTCGCGATGAAAAACGTTATAGGAGAAAAACTCGCCGGATTCAGGACTACTAAATTTGCCTGAGTGGGAAAGGACTGCTAGAGCATGTCCTGGGACGGCTCTTCCTTGTGATAGCTGATTGACGCCTCACCCAACTACCGGAGCAACAGAGCATTTTCGAGCAATCGTTGGGGCAAGCGAAAACTTTATTGGGCTACAATATGAGGGCCCTGATTCCAGCCAGGCACAGGTGTTCTCAGAGCCGTGGTCACGATGAAAAACTTTACAGGAGAAAAACTTGCCCGATTCAGGACTACTAAATTTGCCTGAGTGGGAAAGCACTGCTAGAACATGTCCTGGGACGGCTCTTCCTTGTGATAGCTGATTGACGCCTCACCCAACTTCCGGACCAACAGAGCATTTTCGAGCAATCGTTGGGGCAAACGAAAACTTTATTGGGCTACAATATCAGGGCCCTGATTCCAGCCAGGCACAGGCGTTTTAAAAGCAGTGGTTGCGATGAAAAAGGTTACAGGAGAAAAACTCGCTGGATTCAGGACTACTAAATTTGCCTGAGTGGGAAAGGACTGCTAGAACATGTCCTGGGACGGCTCTTCCTTGTGATAGCTGATTGACGCCTTCACCCAACTTCCGGACCAACAGAGCATTATCGAGCAATCGTTGGGGCAAGCGAAAACTTTATTGGGCTACAATATCAGGGCCCTGATTCCAGCCAGGCACAGGTGTTCTAAAAGCAGTGGTCACGATGAAAACGTTACAGGAGAAAAACTCGCCGGATTCAGGATCACTAAATTTGCCTGAGTGGGAAAGGACTGCTAGAACATGTCCTGGGACGGCTCTTCCTTGTGATAGCTGATTGACGCCTCACCCAACTTCCGGACCAACAGAGAATTATCGAGCAATCGTTGGGAGCAAGCGAAAACTTTATTGGGCTACAATATCAGGGCCCTGATTCCAGCCAGGCACAGGTGTTCTAAAAGCAGTGGTCACGATGAAAAACGTTACAGGAGAAAAACTCGCCGGATTCAGGACTACTAAATTTGCCTGAGTGGGGAAAGGACTGCTAGAACATGTCCTGGGACGGCTCTTCCTTGTGATAGCTGATTGACGCCTCACCCAACTTCCGGACCCACAGAGCATTATCGAGCAATCGTTGGGGCAAGCGAAAACTTTATTGGGCTACAATATCAGGGCCCTGATTCCAGCCAGGCACAGGTGTTCTAAAAGCAGTGGTCACGATGAAAACGTTACAGGAGAAAAACTCGCCGGATTCAGGACTACTAAATTTGCCTGAGTGGGAAAGGACTGCTCAGAACATGTCCTGGGACGGCTCTTCCTTGTGATAGCTGATTGACGCCTCACCCAACTTCCGGACCAACAGAGCATTATCGAGCAATCGTTGGGGCAAGCGAAAACTTTATTGGGCTACAATATCAGGGCCCTGATTCCAGCCAGGCACAGGTGCTCTCAAAAGCAGTGGTCACGATGAAAAACGTTACAGGAGAAAAACTCGCCGGATTCAGGACTACTAAATTTGCCTGAGTGGGAAAGGACTGCTAGAACATGTCCTGGGACGGCTCTTCCTTGTGATAGCTGATTGACGCCTCACCCAACTTCCGAACCCACAGAGCATTATCGAGCAATCGTTGGGGCAAGCGAAAACTTTATTGGGCTACAATATCAGGGCCCTGATTCCAGCCAGGCACAGGTGTTCTAAAAAGCAGTGGTCACGATGAAAAACGTTACAGGAGAAAAACTCGCCGGATTCAGGACTACTAAATTTGCCTGAGTGGGAAAGGACTGCTAGAACATGTCCTGGGACGGCTCTTCCTTGTGATAGCTGATTGACGCCTCACCCAACTGGCGCACCCAGAGTGCATTATCGAGCAATCGTTGGGGCAAGCCAAAACTTTATTGGGCTGCAATATCAGGGCCCTAACTCCAGCCAGGCACAGGTGTTCTAAAAGCAGTGGTCACGATGAAAAACGTTACAGGAGAAAAACTCGCCGGATTCAGGACTACTAAATTTGCCTGAGTGGGAAAGGACTGCTAGAACATGTCCTGGACGGCTCTTCCTTGTGATAGATGATTGACGCCTCACCCAACTTCCGGACCAACAGAGCATTATCGAGCAATCGTTGGGGCAAACGAAAACTTTATTGGGCTACAATATCAGGGCCCTGATTCCAGCCAGGCACAGGTGTTCTAAAAGCAGTGGTCGCGATGAAAAACGTTACAGGAGAAAAACTCGCCGGATTCAGGACTACTAAATTTGCCTGAGTGTGAAAGCACTGCTAGAACATGTCCTGGGACGGCTCTTCCTTGTGATAGCTGATTGACGCCTCACCCAACTTCCGGACCAACAGAGCATTATCGAGCAATCGTTAGGGCAAGCGAAAACTTTATTGGCCTACAATAACAGGGCCCTGATTCCAGCCAGGCACAGGTGTTCTAAAAGCAGTGGTCGCGATGAAAAACGTTACAGGAAAAAAACTCGCCGGATTCAGGACTACTAGATTTGCCTGAGTGGGAAAGGACTGCTAGGAACATGTCGGGACGGCTCTTCCTTGTGATAGCTGATTGACGCCTCACCCAACTTCCGGACCAACAGAGAATTATCGAGCAATCGTTGGGGCAAGCGAAAACTTTATTGGGCTACAATATCAGGCCCTGATTCCAGCCAGGCACAGGTGTTCTAAAAGCAGTGGTCACGATGAAAAACGTTACAGGAGAAAAACTCGCCGGATTCAGGACTACTAAATTTGCCTGAGGGGAAAGGACTGCTAGAACATGTCCTGGGACGGCTCTTCCTTGTGATAATGATTGACGCCTCACCCAACTTCCGGACCCACAGTGCATTATCGAGCAATCGTTGGGGCAAGCGAAAACTTTATTGGGCTACAATATCAGGGCCCTGATTCCAGCCAGGCACAGGTGTTCCTAAAAGCAGTGGTCGCGATGAAAAACGTTACAGGAGAAAAACTCGCCGGATTCAGGACTACTAAATTTGCCTGAGTGGGAAAGGACTGCTAGAACTTGTCGGGACGGCTCTTCCTTGTGATAGCTGATTGACGCCTCACCCAACTTCCGGACCAACAGAGAATTATCAGAGCAATCGTTGGGGCAAGCGAAAACTTTATTGGGCTACAATATCAGGCCCTGATTCCAGCCAGGCACAGGTGTTCTAAAAAGCAGTGGTCACAATGAAAACGTTACAGGAGAAAAACTCGCCGGATTCAGGACTACTAAATTTGCCTGAGTGGGAAAGGACTGCTAGGAACATGTCCTGGGACGGCTCTTCCTTGTGATAGCTGATTGACGCCTCACCCAACTTCCGAACCCACAGTGCATTATCGAGCAATCGTTGGGGCAAGGAAAACTTTATTGGGCTACAATATCAGGGCCCTAACTCCAGCCAGGCACAGGTGTTCTAAAAGCAGTGGTCGCGATGAAAAACGTTACAGGAAAAAAACTCGCCGGATTCAGGACTACTAATTTTGCCTGAGTGGGAAAGGACTGCTAGAACATGTCCTGGGACGGCTCTTCCTTGTGATAGCTGATTGACGCCTCACCCAACTTCCGGACCCACAGAGCATTATCGAGCAATCGTTGGGGCAAGCGAAAACTTTATTGGGCTACAATATCAGGGCCCTGATTCCAGCCAGGCACAGGTGTTCTAAAAGCAGTGGTCACGATGAAAAACGTTACAGGAGAAAAACTCGCCGTATTCAGGACTACTAAATTTGCCTGAGTGGGAAAGGACTGCTAGAACTTGTCGTGGGACGGCTCTTACTTGTGATAGCTGATTGACGCCTCACCCAACTTCCGGACCAACAGAGAATTATCGAGCAATCGTTGGGGCAAGCGAAAACTTTATTGGGCTACAATATCAGGGCCCTGATTCCAGCCAGGCACAGGTGTTCTAAAAGCAGTGGTCACGATGAAAAACGTTACAGGAGAAAAACTCGCCGGATTCAGGACTACTAAATTTGCCTGAGTGGGAAAGGACTGCTAGAACATGTCCTGGGACGGCTCTTCCTTGTGATAGCTGATTGACGCCTCACCCAACTTCCGAACCCACAGTGCATTATCGAGCAATCGTTGGGGCAAGCGAAAACTTTATTGGGCTACAATATCAGGGCCCTGATTCCAGCCAGGCACAGGTGTTCTAAAAGCAGTGGTCACGATGAAAAACGTTACAGGAGAAAAACTCGCCGGATGCAGGGCTACTAAATTTGCCTGAGTGGGAAAGGACTGCTAAAACATGTCGTGGGACGGCTCTTCCTTGTCGATAGCTGATTGACGCCTCACCCAACTTCCGAACCCACAGAGCATTATCGAGCAATCGTTGGGGCAAGCGAAAACTTTATTGGGCTACAATATCAGGGCCCTGATTCCAGCCAGGCACAGGTGTTCTAAAAGCAGTGGTCACGATGAAAAACGTTACAGGAGAAAAACTCGCCGGATTCAGCACTACTAAATTTGCCTGAGTGGGAAAGGACTGCTAGAACATGTCCTGGGACGGCTCTTCCTTGTGATAGCTGATTGACGCCTCACCCAACTTGCAGACCCACAGAGCATTCTCGAGCAATCGTTGGGGCAAGCGAACACTTTATTGGGCTAGAATATCAGGGCCCTCATTCCAGCCAGGCACAGGTGTCCTAAAAGCAGTGGCCTCGATGAAAAACGTTACAGGAGAAAAACTCGCCGGATTCAGGACTACTAAATTTGCCTGAGTGGGAAAGGACTGCTAGAACATGTCCTGGGACGGCTCTTCCTTGTGATAGCTGATTGACGCCTCACCCAACTTCCGAACCCACAGTGCATTATCGAGCAATCGTTGGGGCAAGCGAAAACTTTATTGGGCTGCAATATCAGGGCCCTAACTCCAGCCAGGCACAGGTGTTCTAAAAGCAGTGGTCACGATGAAAAACGTTACAGGAGAAAAACTCGCCGGATTCAGGACTACTAAATTTGCCTGAGTGGGAAAGGACTGCTAGAACATGTCCTGGGACGGCTCTTCCTTTCGATAGATGATTGACGCCTCACCCAACTTCCGGACCCACAGTGCATTATCGAGCAATCGTTGGGGCAAGCGAAAACTTTCTTGGGCTACAATATCAGGGCCCTGATTCCAGCCAGGCACAGGTGTTCTAAAAGCAGTGGTCGCGATGAAAATGTTACAGGAGAAAAACTCGCCGGCTTCAGGACTACTAAATTTGCCTGAGTGGGAAAGGACTGCTAGAACATGTCGTGGGACGGCTCTTCCTTGTGATAGCTGATTGACGCCTCACCCAACTTCCGGACCAACAGGGAATTATCGAGCAATCGTTGGGGCAAGCGAAAACTTTATTGGGCTACAATATCAGGGCCCTGATTCCAGCCAGGCACAGGTGTTCTAAAAGCAGTGGTCGCGATGAAAAACGTTACAGGAGAAAAACTCGCCGGATTCAGGACTACTAAATTTGCCTGAGTGGGAAAGGACTGCTAGAACATGTCGTGGGACGGCTCTTCCTTGTGATAGCTGATTGACGCCTCACCCAACTTCCGGACCAACAGAGAATTATCGAGCAATCGTTGGGGCAAGCGAAAACTTTATTGGGCTACAATATCAGGGCCCTGATTCCAGCCAGGCACAGGTGTTCTAAAAGCAGTGGTCACGATGAAAAACGTTACAGGAGAAAAACTCGCCGGATGCAGGGCTACTAAATTTGCCTGAGTGGGAAAGGACTGCTCAAAACATGTCGTGGGACGGCTCTTCCTTGTGATAGCTGATTGACGCCTCACCCAACTTCCGGACCAACAGGGAATTATCGAGCAATCGTTGGGGCAAGCGAAAACTTTATTGGGCTACAATATCAGGGCCCTGATTCCAGCCAGGCACAGGTGTTCTAAAAGCAGTGGTCGCGATGAAAAACGTTACAGGAGAAAAACTCGCCGGATTCAGGACTACTAAATTTGCCTGAGTGGGAAAGGACTGCTAGAACATGTCGTGGGACGGCTCTTCCTTGTGATAGCTGATTGACGCCTCACCCAACTTCCGGACCAACAGAGAATTATCGAGCAATCGTTGGGGCAAGCGAAAACTTTATTGGGCTACAATATCAGGGCCCTGATTCCAGCCAGGCACAGGTGTTCTAAAAGCAGTGGTCACGATGAAAAACGTTACAGGAGAAAAACTCGCCGGATGCAGGGCTACTAAATTTGCCTGAGTGGGAAAGGACTGCTCAAAACATGTCGTGGGACGGCTCTTCCTTGTGATAGCTGATTGACGCCTCACCCAACTTCCGAACCCACAGTGCATTATCGAGCAATCGTTGGGGCAAGCGAAAACTTTATTGGGCTACAATATCAGGGCCCTGATTCCAGCCAGGCACAGGTGTTCTAAAAGCAGTGGTCACGATGAAAAACGTTACAGGAGAAAAACTCGCCGGATTCAGGACTACTAAATTTGCCTAAGTGGGAAAGGACTGCTAGAACATGTCCTGGGACGGCTCTTCCTTGTGATAGCTGATTGACGCCTCACCCAACTTCCGAACCCACAGTGCATTATCGAGCAATCGTTGGGGCAAGCGAAAACTTTATTGGGCTACAATATCAGGGCCCTGATTCCAGCCAGGCACAGGTGTTCTAAAAGCAGTGGTCACGATGAAAACGTTACAGGAGAAAAACTCGCCGGATTCAGGACTACTAAATTTGCCTGAGTGGGAAAGGACTGCTAGAACATGTCCTGGGACGGCTCTTCCTTGTGATAGCTGATTGACGCCTCACTCCAACTTCCGAACCCACAGTGCATTATCGAGCAATCGTTGGGGCAAGCGAAAACTTTATTGGGCTACAATATCAGGCCCTAACTCCAGCCAGGCACAGGTGTTCTAAAAAGCAGTGGTCACGATGAAAAACGTTACAGGAGAAAAACTCGCCGGATTCAGGACTACTAAATTTGCCTGAGTGGGAAAGGACTGCTAGAACATGTCCTGGGGCGGCTCTTCCTTGTGATGGATGACTGACGCCTCACCCAACTTCCGGACCCACAGAGCATTATCGAGCAATCGTTGGGGCAAGCGAAAACTTTGTTGGGCTACAATATCAGGGCCCTGATTCCAGCCAGGCACAGGTGTTCTAAAAGCAGTGGTCGCGATGAAAAACGTTACAGGAAAAAAACTCGCCGGATTCAGGATAACTAGATTTGCCCGAGTGGGAAAGGACTGCTAGAACATGTCCTGGACGGCTCTTCCTTGTGATAGATGATTGACCCCTCACCCAACTTCCGGACCAACAGAGAATTATCGAGCAATCGTTGGGGCAAGCGAAAACTTTCTTGGGCTACAATATCAGGGCCCTGATTCCAGCCAGGCACAGGTGTTCTAAAAGCAGTGGTCGCGATGAAAAACGTTACAGGAGAAAAACTCGCCGGATTCAGGACTACTAAATTTGCCTGAGTGGGAAAGGACTGCTAGAACATGTCGTGGGACGGCTCTTCCTTGTGATAGCTGATTGACGCCTCACCCAACTTCCGGACCAACAGAGAATTATCGAGCAATCGTTGGGGCAAGCGAAAACTTTATTGGGCTACAATATCAGGGCCCTGATTCCAGCCAGGCACAGGTGTTCTAAAAGCAGTGGTCACGATGAAAAACGTTACAGGAGAAAAACTCGCCGGATTCAGGACTACTAAATTTGCCTGAGTGGGAAAGGACTGCTAGAACATGTCCTGGGACGGCTCTTCCTTGTGATAGCTGATTGACGCCTCACCCAACTTCCGAACCCACAGTGCATTATCGAGCAATCGTTGGGGCAAGCGAAAACTTTATTGGGCTACAATATCAGGGCCCTGATTCCAGCCAGGCACAGGTGTTCTAAAAGCAGTGGTCGCGATGAAAAACGTTACAGGAGAAAAACTCGCCGGATTCAGGACTACTAAATTTGCCTGAGTGGGAAAGGACTGCTAGAACATGTCCTGGGACGGCTCTTCCTTGTGATAGCTGATTGACGCCTCACCCAACTTCCGGACCCACAGTGCATTATCGAGCAATCGTTGGGGCAAGCGAAAACTTTCTTGGGCTACAATATCAGGGCCCTGATTCCAGCCAGGCACAGGTGTTCTAAAAGCAGTAGTCGCGATGAAAAACGTTACAGGAGAAAAACTCGCCGGATTCAGGACTACTAAATTTGCCTGAGTGGGAAAGGACTGCTAGAACATGTCCTGGGACGGCTCTTCCTTGTGATAGATGATTGACGCCTCACCCAACTTCCGGACCCACAGAGCATTTTCGAGCAATCATTGGGGCAAGCGAAAACTTTATTGGGCTACAATATCAGGGCCCTGATTCCAGCCAGCCACAGGTGCTCTGAAAGCAGTGGTCACGATGAAAAACGTTACAGGAGAAAAACTCGCCGGATTCAGGACTACTAAATTTGTCTGAGTGGGAAAGGACTGCTAGAACATGTCCTGGGACGGCTCTTCCTTGTGATAGCTGATTGACGCCTCACCCCAACTTCCGCACCCACAGTGCATTATCGAGCAATCGTTGGGGCAAGCGAAAACTTTCTTGGGCTACAATATCAGGGCCCTGACTCCAGCCAGGCACAGGTGTTCCTAAAAAGCCGTGGTCGCGATGAAAAACGTTACAGGAGAAAAACTCGCCGGATTCAGGACTACTAAATTTGCCTGAGTGGGAAAGGACTGCTAGAACATGTCCTGGGACGGCTCTTCCTTGTGATAGCTGATTGACGCCTCACCCAACTTCCGGACCCACAGTGCATTATCGAGCAATCGTTGGGGCAAGCGAAAACTTTCTTGGGCTACAATATCAGGGCCCTGATTCCAGCCAGGCACAGGTGTTCTAAAAGCAGTGGTCGCGATGAAAAACGTTACAGGAGAAAAACTCGCCGGATTCAGGACTACTAAATTTGCCTGAGTGGGAAAGGACTGCTAGAACATGTCCTGGGACGGCTCTTCGTTGTGATAGCTGATTGACGCCTCACCCAACTTCCGGACCAACAGAGCGTTTTCGAGCAATCATTGGGGCAAGCGAAAACTTTATTGGGCTACAATATCAGGGCCCTAACTCCAGCCAGCCACAGGTGCTCTGAAAGCAGTGGTCACGATGAAAAACGTTACAGGAGAAAAACTCGCCGGATTCAGGACTACTAAATTTGCCTGAGTGGGAAAGGACTGCTAGAACATGTCCTGGGACGGCTCTTCCTTGTGATAGATGATTGACGCCTCACCCAACTTCCGGACCCACAGTGCATTATCGAGCAATCGTTGGGGCAAGCGAAAACTTTCTTGGGCTACAATATCAGGGCCCTGATTCCAGCCAGGCACAGGTGTTCTAAAAGCAGTGGTCGCGATGAAAAACGTTACAGGAGAAAAACTCGCCGGATTCAGGACTACTAAATTTGCCTGAGTGGGAAAGGACTGCTAGAACATGTCGTGGGACGGCTCTTCCTTGTGATAGCTGATTGACGCCTCACCCAACTTCCGGACCAACAGAGAATTATCGAGCAATCGTTGGGGCAATCGAAAACTTTATTGGGCTACAATATCAGGACCCTAACTCCAGCCAGGCACAGGCGTTCTAAAAGCAGTGGTCACGATGAAAAACGTTACAGGAGAAAAACTCGCCGGATTCAGGACTACTAAATTTGCCTGAGTGGGAAAGGACTGCTAGAACATGTCCTGGGGCGGCTCTTCCTTGTGATAGCTGATTGACGCCTCACCCAACTTCCGAACCCACAGTGCATTATCGAGCAATCGTTGGGGCAAGCGAAAACTTTCTTGGGCTACAATATCAGGGCCCTGATTCCAGCCAGGCACAGGTGTTCTAAAAGCAGTGGTCGCGATGAAAAACGTTACAGGAGAAAAACTCGCCGGATTCAGGACTACTAAATTTGCCTGAGTGGGAAAGGACGGCTAGAACATGTCCTGGGACGGCTCTTCCTTGTGATAGATGATTGACGCCTGACCCAACTTCCGGACCAACTGAGCATTTTCGAGCAATCATTGGGGCAAGCGAAAACTTTATTGGGCTACAATATCAGGGCCCTAACTCCAGACAGCCACAGGTGCTCTGAAAGCAGTGGTCACGATGGAAAACGTTACAGGAGAAAAACTCGCCGGATTCAGGACTACTAAATTTGCCTGAGTGGGAAAGGACTGCTAGAACATGTCCTGGGACGGCTCTTCCTTGTGATAGATGATTGACGCCTCACCCAACTTCCGGACCCACAGAGCATTATCGAGCAATCGTTGGGGCAAGCGAAAACCTTATTGGGCTACAATATCAGGGCCCTGATTCCAGCCAGGCACAGGTGCTCTAAAAGCAGTGGTCACAATGAAAAACGTTACAGGAGAAAAACTCGCCGAATTCAGGACTACTAAATTTGCCTGAGTGGGAAAGGACTGCTAGAACATGTCCTGGGACGGCTCTTCCTTGTGATAGATGATTGACGCCTCACCCAACTTCCGGACCCACAGAGCATTATCGAGCAATCGTTGGGGCAAGCGAAAACTTTATTGGGCTACAATATCAGGGCCCTGATTCCAGCCTGGCACAGGCGTTTTAAAAGCAGTGGTTGCGATGAAACACGATACCAAAAAATCTACAAAATCAGCTAAGATTGAAAACAAGTGGAAAACTATCAAGGTAGCTCCGTGGAAAACGGGCTAGAATTAGAGTTTCTAGGTTCTAAAGATGCCAGTTCATGCACACGTGCAAAATGACTGCAGTCTCATGCCGAGCAGTCAAAAATCATCGACATTCAGAGGAAGAAATAAATGCAAATTCACCTAATAAAACAGTTGAACAATGAAAGCAAGCATTTCAGCCAATGTTTTTGAGTAGATGAGTACATACATAGATATTCAGACAGGTCAATCCGAAGGTTGATATTCATTGATTGAAGTTCAAGTTCAAGCCGGCTGATGTTCTTTTTATCAGATATCATCAATGCCAATGATGTGGAGTGGGCTCGTCCACCATCAAAGGACAGGAAGGTTCAGGGTCCAAATTTGGCGATTTTTTCGCAATTTTTCTTTCAGGTTCTACTACTATGAACTCAGATAAGGGTTTAGAGAGGAAAAGAAGACATGCATATTCGATCGCGACCACTGCTTTTGAATGAATACAAAAAAAACAGAACATGGCTTTCGTGTACGATGTCGTTGAGCAGAATGGGACCGAATTATCTGAAGACAGACAAGTGGTCAGTATTACGTAGTAGTACAAAAGATGTGCTGGCTTTTTTTCTAAAACTCAAATGGAAAAATTACTTTCACATGATGAACTTCTTCAGAACAGCAGGGTGCATATCAATTTCCTGATGAGTCCTTTTTCAGAACAGAACTACAGACCGACAGGAAATGATTATTAGATTGGCATAATCGTCGTGTGAGCAAGGTCTTCATAATGGAGTGAAGTTGTACAAGAGGCTGAACGCAAATTTACAAACGGTTATACGAGAAAGCCCAAGTAAAAGTTTCTGCGAACAGTAACCAAGACTTTCAATATTCATCCACATCATGGACATATGTATAGAAGACTTGGGTTATCGCATACTCAGGAAGTTCTAGAGGAAAATAGATCGTTGTCAGGGGAGAACGGTCAGACGTCCTTCCCGATAGAAACGTCTCACCGTCCCTCCCTCGAATCATCATGCATAATCAAAAACAAGGTTTTGACCGTTCAGTGGTGACCGGTGACAGGTGCTAAGGCAAACCATCGCTTCAAGCGGTACCGGAGAGCTACTGTGATTTTTCATGTTTTTTTTTATTCATTGATGTCTTATGCTATTAAGTTTTCCTCCAGCAACAAAACACCTATTTTCCCTCGTTGACTTTTATTTTGTTTCTTAAGGAAACAATGTCTATTTTTCCATAATTGTGTTCTCAGCCTACGTATTCAATCTAATAAACCCTCGTTGATATCAACCGATACCTCTACTCTGTCGACCCTGCTGCTTTCATTGCCACTGGGACTGATTTACGATCCTGGGTCGCTTGTCTTCGAATCTGTTATGTCCATTGGCTATGCTGGGTCATTAGCGATCGAATGGAGGAAATGTCGACCGATATGAGCTAAAATCATTAGGGTGAATGCAAATGCAAAGGCTGAGAATATATGTGAGTAAATCAAAATAGGCATCATTGCCCTGGCTAAATGACTACAAAAACGATTAGATTTTGAGGTAGAAACTCAATCCAAATTAAGGCTGAAAAAAGGTAAAAAGAATCGACACTTTGTTCCTCTTGTGCACTTTTTAATGCGTTCGTCGGACTATCATTTTTGTTGCGAGAATAAACACAAAACGATATGAATTAATGCAAGAATTTTTTCTAACCAAAAAAGTCATTTTAGTCCTCGTTAGAATCGGATACCTTCTCCAAGGTATACATAGTGAAAATGTAAAAAAAAACCTGGAAGAAATATGGGATGGCGAAACTAGTGCGAACTCTGTATCATGTGAATGTTCACCTACGTTTTTGTTCGATTTTTTTTTGTTTTTGTAAATTTTGTATTTGAGTCGTGAATCATAGACAGTTTTTATAGTTTTTATAGCAGCTTTTTGAGACACTTCATGAACTGATCCGATCAAGCAGAGGTTTGAAAAATAGATCCGAGTTCTCATTTTCTTCATTTCACCAAATTTCTTCAAATCAATCATAGGTATATCATCCGTAGAAATGTTACAGCACTTATTCGACTTTTCAAAATCTATTCCTAGTCTTATTTTTTATTTGTGACTAAAAATGCTAACGACGGATTAGTAAACACTCGAATAATCTAGGAAATTCCCTGAGAAGGTTTCAACAATACAGGATATACCTACGACCTTTTTGGTTAGGGTCATAATACCTGGTGATTAAAAAGTCTTCTATAGACGACACGATAGCGGAACATCTGGATTTTTTTCCGGTTGAAGGCATGAAAATCAGATGAATTGGAGAGATTAAGAAACACTGTCTTGTTTCGAGAAAGCCTTGGATGTCTATTAACATATAGGAAATCTAGGTGGCAAATTGGGAAGCTAGGGCGATGCCTGTTTTTTTAATTGATTCTGGAGCCTCCGCCATTTTTTAAATTATAATGTTAATATTCGACAAAAGAAATTTATGGCTAAGTGCTAGGCGGCGTAATCGAAAATGAGAAGATTTAAAGCATTGAACAACATTAAAGGTTACTATATTGCGCGAACAGGGATTATATCTTGATTCATAAACTATTTCTATGTTTAGGTGAGATGAGAAGTGAAGGAAACCAGATAAAAAGATTCACCATTTGGTAAATCACCACCGCGGAATTGAAAATGCAATGTATTATAGCATCATATTGCTGGTCAAGAAAGGTTTCATGTCAGAATGGGAACATGAAAACTCTTGTGAGTTAGCAAATCAATGCATTTGGGATCAAGAATTGTTATCGAGTTTAATAGATCAATTCCTCAGCTTCTAGTACCCTACAGTTCAGTGGAATACAGGCGAATAGTGTAGAAATACAATGAGGAAGTAATCAAATTGAAGCACCGCGGAAGAGGCACTCTGGAAACAATCTCGTCCGCGCCAAAGGCGGAGTCGCCCCGCCCAACCGGGTCACGCCCTCCCTAGAGTTCCTCTTTGTGCGCACCCGAGCGGCGCTGCCTCTCCGCTCCGAGCGAAAATTAGCCATCTACTCGGGTCTCAGCAGCCGCTCTCTGGGCCACAGCAGTATCGCTCGGAGCGATCTCCAGTTCCAACTGACACTGCGGTGGCTCTTCGGGCGAATCAGCGTAGCTTCACCGATGACTTTCCTTCGTTTATTTACTCATTTCTGCTTCTCTGTTTCACTCTCTTTTTTCTTTCCTCTTCTTCACTCTTCTCCCAGTCCTCCTTTTATTCCTCTCTTGTTTCCTCATTTTCCCCCGTTCTTCATTTAGTCAGAAACAAATTCCTTCCTATCTAACGCTGCCTTCCACTTACTCAGAAGCCTGATTGTTTGCAAAATATATGATATAATTCTGTGCTAATCTTCAGTACTGTGTATCTTCGAGTGCTTCTATTGGGTTGGGGAATAAGTTCGTTCGGTTTTTTAAGAGCTTTTTCAAATTATTTGTCGGTTGTTTAGCAAAGTGTTTGTAATCATTAAAAAATGTTTTTTCTGCTTTTCAGAAGTATAATATTTGTTTTTTGCACATTTTACGTTTTCCTATTTTCAAGGCTTGGAAAAAACAGCATTTTCAACACTCACTTTTCTTCGTTTTTCATCGCGGTCAACAAGACCTGGGGATTTGCCAAGTTTGTGACCAAAAAAACCAAAATTGGCTGCGAAGTTCAAAAACGGCAACTCCGACATCGAAGACACGATTCGCAGCGGTCCACTTGCAGAATTCGATGAGCGCTTTATAAGGAAGACAAGGTTTCGAACGAACGAAAATTGAAAAAAATTCGTTCGAGAAAATTTCGAACGGACGAATTTCGAAAAACTTTCGGAATTTCGGAGGTCGGACGAACGAAATTCTAAACTAATCGAAATTTCGATTTTTTTCGAAATTTCGTATTCGTCGAAAATTTCGAAATTTTTTTCGAAATTTGTTCGAAAGTATTCCGAACGAACGAATTTCGAAAAAATTTCGAAAAATCGGATTTTGAACGAACGAAAATTGAAGAAATTTCGTTCGACGAAATTTCGAACGAATGAAATTTGAAAAAATTTCGTTCGACGAGATTTCGAACGAACGAAATCTGAAAAATTTCGTTCGACGAGTTTTCGAACCAACGAAAACGAACGAAAAAAATCTCGAAAAATCTTTCGAATTTTTTTCGAAAATTTCGTTCGTGTACAATACCGCGCGTATCTTTTGGTCATCCGGCGCGCTAGGGCGCCGGAGCGCGCCGTTTGGCGTCGTTTCTCCATAACTCGGTTCAAAGTGGTTCATTTCGAAAATAAACGTCAGATTTGAAATCAGCATGGAAAATGCGACTCAGTGAACGTACAAATGTTTTAAAAAATTTCAAAGGAGAGATTTTGGGTTACGGTAGCTATCAAATGTTTCCTGTGTCCAAAAGGATTGGCGATTAAGAGTAGTCGTATATGGTTTTTCAACGTTTACTTTTATTCATCACATTTGTGTTCTGTTTTTGAACCTCTGAATTCCTTCCAGAGCGTTCTGTCAACATCCTACCAAGAGTTTTTTTTTTTAAATACAAAAACCACTATTGCTAACCACATATGGATGTGAATGTTATCGAACTACGAATTTCCTCTGTATTGGTGAGCATTTTTGAAACAAATTGCAACAAATTCATTGAGAATTCAGGTTAGAAGAAGTCAGTTTTTAAGATGAAATGATTTTTGGTTTTCGGATATAAAGGTAGCAGGTTCTATGGCAAATTTTACCAGACATGTGAAAAATACAGCAATGCAGTTTCTGCCGTTTCTAATTGCGGAACGAAATCAGGTTCAAAATCAGGTAAAGCATGAAATTCTCTCGAAAAATCAATAATTGGGAATATTTTCAATTTTTTAAAAATTTAAATTTCATTAAACTTCGAAAATTTTATTTTCACACTAAAAATCTCCCAGGACGCCACGCATTTTTTTAACAGCGCATGAATACGCTTGGGAATGGTTTCAAAGATGTGAAATTTGCCGAAACATTCTAAATTTTTCAAGAAAAAAATGAAATTTCGAAATTGAATTTTCATTAAAAGTTCCTAGTTCGAACTCTATCCCAGACGTCTCTTGAAACGGCTCATTTTTCAAAACTCCACTTATAAAATTCTAATATTGCGAGGGTATTCGCAACTTCTTCGGGCCCAAACGTACTCGCCGCTAAGGTCTCACCAGCGACCTTTGCGTAGAGCAAGGTTCAGAGGGCTCTCGTGGTCGTTCCTGACGACGTCATCCGGAATCATCCCACTGTCCTAGACTGAACTTAGAGCAGATCTAGAAATAGCCTTCACTCCGTCTCGACGCTCCTTTCTGCTTCAGAAAGCGTTCACCGTATAATACAAAAAAAAAACGAAATTACGGGTGGTGCAGTTACAGAAAAACACTAAAACAGTGCAGTGAAAACGTAAATGTGAGCTGTGCTCCAATAGTTGATATCGGCACTTTATGTACCCAATTTATGGTAGGTCTCAAATCTTTCCGATGTGTGGTAAGTATGACGCAGTGATCGGTATAACGGACCATCATAGCATTGAATTGAAGAAGAGGCGTAGTGCATGTTTGGAGCAGTTGGTGTGCGTGCCGTCACGGGGTGAACGTTGCTGGTTCAGTTCTCGCGTATTTCCGTGATTTTTGCGCATAACTCCGTCAGTTTCATCAGTTCATAGGTTTGATAGCTCACGTTAACACGAGCAAACAAGAGCAGTTGGCGTGCGCGCCGCTGTGATAAGAGTTTCGCAAGTTCATTTCCCATAGAGCATTGGAGTTTTTGCGTTGAGGGGTGTTTCTTCGTGACAAACTCGGAAGTATCATATGACATTAGTATTCTTTGTCTTGTCTTCTTAAGAAAAACTTCTCGTGTTAATGTGAAAACACGAGGGAGTTTAGGACCAGCCCCAGACATTCGTCTTTGGGCTGGAGTAGCTCTTTTGGTCCTACTATCGAAAATGGTCTTACGTGGGGTCCAAATGGTAATTTTTTTTGCGATTTTCGTGAGCGAGTCTGGGCTATGAAATGTTAAATTTCAGATAAATTCAAAATATGTTGACAGCTTCAAAACATATTTATGCATCTTTACCACGCTCGAATTAGAGCTCCATAAGTTGTGAAGAGGCGTCAGAAGGTTTCTCTGAAGTAGGCAGTTCGTCATGGTACCATCAAAACTGATGTATCGCCCAGCCCACTCGCCACTAAAAACTTTGTTTTTCTTTTCGGGTTTATCCCGACTTCTTGAGAATTTTCGGATAGCAGGAACTTTCTTCACACATTCTATTTTCGCAGATAAGCTGCTCACCGCATCGTCAAGTTTTGGACCTCTTCAAATACTATTTCGTTCAACAAAACTCAGGAAATTGGTCGATCCTGACCAAATTGGAAACAATTGGTGCCCCAGGCTCTGTTCCAAAATACTGCATTGGTTTCAAAACCATGAAAAATAGTTGTGGCGGTAACTTTTCTAACTCGCAAAACCCGTGGTGAGCAGATGGACCCACAAAATATTTTCTAAGATTTTTTGTTGAACGATATAGTATTCGGAGAGGTCCAAATCTTCACGATGCGGTGAGCAGCCTATCTACGGAAATAGAAAGTGTGAAGAAACTTGCTGTTATCCGAAATTCGTCAAGAAGTCGGGATAAAACTGAAAACAAAAATAAGGTTGTCAGAGGCGATTGGGCTGCGATACGTCAGTTTTGACGGTACCGTGAAGAACTGCCTACTCCAAAGAACCCTTCTGATGCTTATTCGCAACCTACCAAGCTCCAATTCGAGCTTGATGAAGTACACAAAAATTATTTTGAATATGCTCAAAGCCACCCTCAGGGCTCAGCTTTGAATGGAAATTGAGCAACCCGAACTCGCGACCTATTATTGTAGACTCTCAGAAACTAATCGCAACTAATAATCTAGGGATTCAGACCCCCATCTATGGGCGGGAGCATATTTTTTCTGTTTTCAATCGAATAGTAATTATATTTTAAGTTTATCTGAAATTTGACATTTCATAGCCCATACTTGTCTCCCAATTAAACCCCAGGTAAGACCATTTTTAGATAGAGGCCAAAAGAACTATTCCAGCCCAAAGACGAGTGTCTGGGGCTGGTACTAAACTCCTTCGTGTTTTAACAACAACAAGAGAAGTTTTTCGTAAGAAGACAAGACAATGAATACTGATGTCGTATGTTTCTTCCACGTTTGTCACGAAGAAACAACCCTCAACGCAAAAACTTCAATGCTCTATGGGAAATGAACTTGCGACGCTCTTATCACAACGGCGCGCACGCCAACTGCTCCAGTATGCACGTGCTAACGCGAGCTATCAAACTTATGAACTGATGAAACTGACGGAGTTATGTGCAAAAATCAGAGAAATACGCAAGAACTGAACCAGCGACGTTCACCCCGTGAGAGAGCGCACACCAACTGCTCCAAACATGCACTTCGTCTCGTCTTTAATTGAATGCTATGGAGGTCCGTTATACCGATCACTGCGTCATACTTACCACACATCGGAAAGATTTGAGACCTACCATAAATTGGGTTCATAAAGTGCCGATATCAACTATTGGAGCACAGCCCACATTTACGTTTTCACTGCACTGTTTTAGTGTTTCCCTGTAACTACACTACCTGTAATTTCGTTTTTTTCTGTACTTTACCGTGACTGCTTTCTGGAGCACAAAGGAGCGTCGAGAGGGAGTGAAGGCATTGCTCTACGCAAAGGTCGCTGGTGAGACCTTAGCGGCTAGTACATTTGGGGCCCGAAGAAGTTGCGGATACCCTCGCAATATTAGAATTTTATAAGTGGCGTTGCGAAAAATGAGCCGTTTCAAGAGACGTCTGGGATGGAGTCCGAACTAGGAACTTTTAATGAAAATTCAATTTCGAAATTTCATTTTTTTCTTGAAAAATTTAGAATGTTTCGGCAAATTTCACATCTTTGAAACCATTCTCAAGCGTATTCATGCGCTGTTAAAAAAATGCGTGGCGTCCTGGGAGATTTTTAATGTGAAAAAAAATTTTTGGAAGTTTAATGAAATTTAAATTTTTAAAAAATTGAAAATATTCCCAATTGTTGATTTTTCGAGAGAATTTCATGCTTTACCTGATTTTGAACCTGATTTCGTTCCGCAATTAGAAACGGCAGAAACTGCATTGCTGTATTTTTCACATGTCTGGTAAAATTTGCCATAGAACCTGCTACCTTTATATCCGAAAACCAAAAATCATTTCATCTTAAAAACTGACTTCTTCTAACCTGAATTCTCAATGAATTTGTTGCAATTTGTTTCAAAAATGCTCACCAATACAGAGGAAATTCGTAGTTCGATAACATTCACATCCATAAGTGGTTAGCAATAGTGGTTTTTGTATTAAAAAAAAACTCTTGGTAGGATGTTGACAGAACGCTCTGGAAGGAATTCAGAGGTTCAAAAACAGAACACGAAAGTGATGAATACAAGTGAACGTTGAAAAACCATATACAACTACTATTAATCGCCAATCCTTTTGGACACAGGAAGCATTTGATAGCTACCGTAACCCAAAATCTCTCCTTTGAAAATTTTTAGAACATTTGTACGTTCACTGAGTCGCATTTTCCATGCTGATTTCAAATCTGACGTTTATTTTCGAAATGAACCACTTTGAACCGAGTTATGGAGAAACGACGCCAAACGGCGCGCTACGGCGTCCTAGCGCGCCGGATGACCAAAAGATACGCGCGGTATTGTACAACTATATCAGTTGGGTCTCACACACTTTCCCGGCGCTTGGCGCATCCCCAGTTGGGTCCCACGCACTTTTCACGACGCTCTGCGCACCCACAGTCGGGTCCCGCACACTTTCCCCAGCGCTTGGTGAACTCCCAGTTGGGTTAAACACACTTTTTCCGGCGCTCGGAGCACTAACAATTGGGTCCAACACACTTTTCCCGGCGCTCGGTGCACTAACAGTTGGGTCTAACACACTTTTCCCGGCGCTCGGCGCACTCCCAGTTGGGTCCAACACACTTTTACCGGCGCTCGGAGCACTAACAATTGGGTCCAACACACTTTTCCCGGCGCTCGGTGCAGTAACAGTTAGGTCCAACACACTTTTCCCGGCGCTCGGCGCACTCACAATGGGGTCCAATACACTTTTCCCGCCGCTCGGCGCACCCCCAGTCGGGTCCCGCACACTTTTCCCGGCGCTTGGTGAACTCCCAGTTGGATTAAACACACTTTTTCCGGCGCTCGGAGCACTAACAATTGGGTCCAACACACTTTTCCCGGCGCTCGGTGCACTAACAGTTGGGTCTAACACTCTTTCCCTGGCGCTCGGCGCACTCACAGTTGGGTCCAACACACTTTTCCCGGCGCTCAGCGCACTCCCAGTTGGGTCCAACACGCTTTTTCCATCGCTCGGTGCACAACACTGCTATGAAAGGACGTTAAGGCGACAGAATACATTAGGATACTAGTCTCTACGGTGGAAGCATATTACTTCGAGAGGTTCTATCAGCTTTGCGTAATAAACAGGGAGGACTCTCGCATGCCGATTGAAGGGAGTGAGGAAATTGAGCTCTGAAGCCTATTCTGGAAAGAAGCAGGTAATTACAATTTATATGTACTTTCAGGAAAAAATTACGTACAATGATTATCGTAATGAAAGAATCACCTTATTAGGAAAATCTAACCACAAAAAGCTGTTGAGGAGCACCAAAGCCTTTCCAATCGAATGCGTCAAATGTAGCGCACATGCTCGTGAACGTTGTTGAGATAGCAACGTACTACGTTCTAGGAGCCGTTTTTGCGGTCAACGGCCAATTCGAAGCCTGAACTTTCTTGTTTTTTGATGGTGAACGAGTCCACCCCAAATCATCGGCATCGATGATCTCTAATATCAATAACATCAGCTGGCTTGAACTTGAATTTCAATCAATGAAATTTGGGATTTATGTACACATCTAGTCAAAAAGATTGGTTGAAGTGCTTGTTTTCATTGTTCAACTGTTTTATTAGGTAAATTTGCATTTATTTCTTCCTCTGAGTGTCGATGATTTTCGAATGCTTGGCATGAGACTGTGATCTTTCTGTGCACGTGTGCACGAACTGGGAATTTAGGGTCTTAATAACTCTAATCTAGCCCGTTTTTCACCGCGCTACCTTCATAGTTTTTGAGCTGTTTTATATCTAAGCTGATTTTTGTAGTTTTTTTTTGATAATGTTTTTCATCGTGACCACTGCCTTTAACGAGATCACAATTTTCTTAATCACAACGGACACCATGGTGCTCGTATCGATCAAATATTCGAATTATGCGCCCAGGAGCTTTTTTCTTGTATATGGAATTCACTCGGGATATTCACTAAATCCTCATTTCGAATATTCTAATCATTTGGGGAGCTAAATCATCAAACTGTTCGAAATTTGAAGATTTCAGTTATTAAACTGTTTGAATAATCAGTTAGCTTCTTCAGAAACATCTCACTTTGAACCTTTCGCCACCTTCATTTCGTCACAGCGGGGCCTGGCCCTGCATCCACCCCTCCATTTCACCACAACGTGGGCTTACCCCGCACCCCACTCGCTTTTCTCGTTTTTTAGTGCACGATAATCTATTTATAGTGATATTTTCATAAAATCGACGAGCGGTGAGATTTTATCCAGAAGCCGCTCTTCTCCGGGGATCAGTGGCACACTATGAGGTGGGTAGGCGGGTTCTCCGGCTATGAATATATGCTCGCCGGTAACCTTCACGGCGGCTACGGAGTGTAACTGGGACAGGGGCTCTCTACACACATGGGGAGGAGTTGTCCTGATTTTGCAGTTCGACACGTCACGCCAACCAATGCAAGCGAAGTGGTCCCGAGTGGAATTAGCGCCGCGAATGGTCAGACATTACCTCCCTCGGTTTGTAGAGAGCCCCTATACCGGAGTAACTCGTCCACCGCGTGGGCTGCTCGTGGATTTCTGGGATGGGTTGAAACTTCTGGGACCGCGAAACTTTTTTGCGTCTAGCGAAGACTACACTGTCCCGAAAAAAGCGAATCCCAAATCCGGTTGTCTTGATAGGCTATGAAGTGAGCTCGATGGACGAGTTGTCCGTCAGAAGATCGACTCGTCTGAACACAACTTAACTGATGCTTATTTATGTGTACACGTGATGAACGGAAATAAATTTCACTGGGAAACAGATGATAGACGGATTTATGTGTACGCGAGTGACGAAACTGTTAACTGATACCCCCGCAGCCGCTGTGACGCTTACCATCGAGTTGAAAATGACTATATCGGGTTTGAGCTCCATAGTATTGCAAAAACAAATCAAACAACCGACAGAAACAGAAAAATAATGAGAATGGTGAGACGAAGGCGAAAATTTGGGAAATGTTGCGAAACGCTTTCAGCGGGCGATTCGCTAGCAAACAGCAATTCAGCGGGCGATTCGTTAGCAAACAGCTCGCGACCCGCTTTACCACCTCTCCTCGCGCTCGCGACCAGCTGTACCCATAGCGGGTGGCGAGCGAAGACGAGAGGGTAGCGGGTGGCGAGCTCTTCGAAATGAGAGGTGAGCTAGTGGCGAGCGAGGCCCAAAATGCGCGCGGGTGGCGAGCCCCGACTTCCTGAGTTGTTGAGCGCTGTTTCCCATTTGATGGACACTGACGATAATTCCTTGAGCATTTATTTTGACCATGGCTGACGAGATGTGCGCGGATGATTTATAAAACTGCCCGCAGTTGTTGAATCCTGCATAAATAATACAGGGTTGATGCATGATTATTCGTCGTTTTTTTCAACAAAAAATTTTATTCTAAGAAAACAAGACTGTTGCTATTGGAGAGCTCGTGGGAACCCATCCAGCGATTTTCCACAATTTTCCAAGATTTTTGAGGCGACCGACCGCGGGTTGATTGACATTGAAATCTTCACCCAGTTGTTAGGCCCACGTTCTCTTCAAAGGTTGCCAGAATGGCTCATCCTCCAAGCTGGTATCACCTGATTTAGCACGGGCAAACCACTCCTTACACAGACTTTCGTTGATTGTTTCTTTGCCAAAAAATTCGCTGAGATTGCGAAATGGCTGTTCTGTTTCCCACCCTCCCTCGAAGTGTTAGAGAATAATATGGCGATAATGAGTATGTTTTTCGACGCCCATTTTTCCAAAACATCGAGAAGATTATTTTCGTTCAAAAATAATCAACAAAATGCTACATTGCAATGATGAAAAACGGGTCGATATAAACGCTGGATAATTATGCATCAAGTCACTTTATGTAGGTAAGATTGCGATGAATTTATTATAGACATTTCAGTGAAATGCTATTTTACGATTCTCTTTTCTTATACAATACCGCCCGCGACTTTGAGAAAAACGGCGTTTTCGGCGATTTTTTCCACCGAAAAGCGCCGCTTTGTCATAACTTTGTTCAAAGTGGTCCGTTTGGGTTGCTAGGGACATATTCAGAATCAGCATGGAGAGCTCTTCATTTTGAGCTCAAACATGTCTTACCCTGCAAGCAAGTCATATAGGGTTAACAGAATAAATCGAGTGTACGAAAACTGCAGCTAGATGTCTAATTAGTGTAAATATTTGACTTTATATCAACCGCACAGATCAAGGACGAGTTATATACAAGTATGTGAGACCAATTTATTGACGTGGCGAAAGTAAAAAATAATATTTAATATCCGTTTCCTCACCCCTGCAGACACAGTCATCGTTCTTCGCTCGGGCTCAAAATGCCCGTGGCTGCAACTGCAGTCAGTGTAGACTCTTTTAGAGCAGAAAAACATGTCTGAAGGCATTTCCCGCCGAGCGCCACCCTGATGATTTTGTTTTCGAAGAACGACCCCAGATCACCGACGTCCCGTTCTCGGCTTAAACGGGACCAATCGACCTGAGACTCGGCTTACAACTTTACTTTCTGATCTTGTTTTAAATAGGTGCTGCGACAGCCCAATCCGGGAAACTTTATTTTTTACCTCTTTGGGATGCGATAAAACAGCGTTTTCTCGCCGGTTCGACGCCCCGGCAGACACAATCATCGTCCTTCTCTCGGGCTCAAAATGCCTGAGATCACACTTGCGCTGAGTCTAGACTTCTTTAAACAAAAATAGCACGACTGGAGGCTATTCCCGCCTAGCGGTACCCCGGTGAATTTGGATGAAAACGACCCCAAATCCTTTCAACCCGTACCTGACGACGCCTTATCCATTTCTCGACTGAAACGTGCCTCATTCAAAACTTGCTTTTTTCGGCTTTGGAACCCGGCACTGCTGAGCGGTGCGGTCCATCAGGTGGTATCGAGATCAAAGTTTCAAGTTTCTCTGGCGACTGTTTTCAACTGATCTTATGTTTCTGAGCACACGTTTGGGTCAATCTTGAGCGTGTTGTCAACCTGAAATTGTACTGACTATCCGATCTCGACGGCTTTTTTTGTGGCTACGGCCTTTTTTAAGGCCATAGAATTTTGGCATGACCTGCAGGAGACTCTTACTTTTGCAAAAATGCTCCCTAAAATACATATTTTGGAAACTTGCTCGGATCTTAGCGTTCCACGCAAATCAAGAGTCAAAGTTCTATTGTAAAACGCTGCCGTATTCGTTTCTGGATTATTATCAACCCCATATCAAACCTCGATTTTCCGAGATCCGCTATGGCCGGCCAAGGCAATGAGACAGTGCTACTTACGTCGAGAGAGCGAGCTCTGTCGCTCCCAAGCGGCACTGTACGGACTCTTATCAACGCCCCTCACTCGTGGAGTTTCAATTATCATCCTCAATACGACTTGGCGGCCCTTCTCGTCTCGCGGTAGAGACAGGGTAGAGATGCAGGGCGCAGAGAAGAAGGGGAGCGTAGAGAGCAAGCCAGCACGTCGCCTCATTTATCAATTCGTCATAGCGAGACATGGGGAGAGTGAGCGGCGTAAGTTGAATCGTGCGGCCCAATTTGGCATTGAATTTTGGATTCATAAGGACTACACCTACCGGCGGCTCGGTCGCCGGTCTCCGAGGACCTTGGATTGAACACATTCAGAATTTCGAAACTATTCGGAAAAATGTCCAACATACGTAAACTTCATCTGAAAACGCTTTAGGATCACTTAATACTCTTGAACTGTATAGAAAAACTCGTAATTTCAATTACTATGCACTATGCTAGCACATGCATCTTTGTTATATATTGAATTCAAGTGTCCTCGAGTGAAAATGCAGAACCACGCTCGAAATCAACTCTTCTGTGTTCTAATAGGTGCGCTTGTCAAACGCGCTCCGATGTGAATGGCTGGTTGGCCGGCTGCCAGGCGAGAGAGGCTATACACGTTGCGAACTCCATGGGAATGAGTCACCGGATTGACTCATACACTGGAGGGGGCTAGCGCAGCTCTTCAGGGGGGCAACCCTCCGGGCACCGGCGCTTGCCCTCCCCCCCCAATCGGGGGGCTACCGCCGGAGTGACAATTTGGCTTGATCGGAGCCCCCCCCCCCCGTCACTGCCCTGAAGCCCCCTGTGACTGCCCTGAACCCCCCCCCCCTGTGACTGCCCTTGAGCCCCCCTGTCACTGCCTTCAAGCCCCCGCCCCGGAGCCATGACGTCACGACACCGGAGCAGTGACGTCACCCCCGGAAAGCGTCTCCGCTTTCCTCCAAAAATATCCCTTTCTGACAGTGACTCGAAGTCGCCGTCCAGGGCCGGCCCTGTTGGGCCGAATGCGGCTCTCCATGAGGTAAGGCGCCTTTTATATCGGTCGAGCACGTGACAGATGCCTTCTCTGGCCTCTATTGTCGTAAAGTACCTTCTACGACTTCTTCCCATCTTTTCCCTCTCTTCCCATCTTTCCCTTTCTTCCTCTCGGGGGGGGGCAAGCGCCGGAGGAGAGCAGGGGCCTCCCCTGAAGCCCCCCTCGGGGGAGGCCTGCGCTGTTGCTCCCCCAAGTCGAAAACGGGCTCTATTGTCCGGCGCTTGCCCCCGCAGAGTCTGAGGAGATGCCCGTTTCCGGTCTCAGGATAAAACACAAGTGAACATGCGTCGCTCGCCATTTCCTCACCGTTGTCGCGCACTCTCCTCTCCGCATGCCTCTCGCCCAGCGCCCAGCCAGCCGCGCTAGAGCGCAGAGAAACGAGGCACACTCTTAGGTGGGGTTGCAGCCCCCGAACTGACATAACGGAGGTATCCAACCATTGCAATCAATGAGATTATGGTTATAAGAACTGATTTTGTTAAACAATTTGTTCAATCCAAGGTCCTCGGAGACCGGCGACCGAGCCGCCGGTAGGTGTAATCTTTGTGAATCCAAAATTCAATGTCAAATTGGGCCGCACGATTCAACTTACGCCGCTCACTCTCCCCATGCCTCGCTATGACGAATCGATAAATGAGGCGACATGCTGGCTTGCTCCCTACGCTCCTCTTCTTCTCTGCGCCCTGCATCTCTACCCTGTCTCTACCGCGAGACGAGAAGGGCCGCCAAGTCGTACTGAGGATGATAATTGAAACTCCACGAGTGAGGGGCGTTGATAAGTGTCCGTACAGTGCCGTTTGGGAGCGAGAGCGCTCGTTTTCTCGACATAGCACTGTCTCAGTGCCTTGGCCGGCCATAGCGGATCTCGGAAAATCGAAGCTTGATATGGGGTTGATAATAATCCGGAAACGAATACGGCAGCGTCTTACAAAAAACTTTGACTCTTGATTTGCGTGGAACGCTAAGATCCGAGCGAGTTTCTGAAATATGTATTTTAAGAAGCATTGTTGCAGAAGAAAAAAGTTTCCTGCAGGTTATGCCGAAATACTATGGCCCGTAAAAAAGCCGTAGCCACGAAAAAAGTCGTCGAGATCGGATAGTCAGAACAAAATCAGATTGGCATCACGCTCAAGATTGACCTAAACGTGTGCCCAGAAACAAAAGATCAGTTGAAAACAATGCCAAGAGAAACTTGAAATTTTGATCTCGATACCACCTGTTGGACCGCACCGCTCAGCAGTGTCGGGTTCCGAAGTCGAAAAAATCAAGGTATGGATGAGGCCCGTTTTAGTCGAGAAATGGATAAGGCGTTGCCAGGAGCCCGTACGAGTTGAAAGGATTTGGGGTCGTTTCAGCCAAAATCACCGGGGCGCAGCTAGGCGGGAATAGCCTCCAGACGTGTTATTTTTGTTTAAAGAAGTCTAGACTCAGCGCAAGTGTGATCGCAGGCACTTTGAGCCCGAGAGAAGGACGATGATTGTGTCTGCCGGGGCGTCGAACCGGCGAGAAAACGCTGTTTCACCACATCCCAAAGAGGTAAAAATAAAGTTTCCCGTATTGGGCTGTCGCAGCACCTATTTGAAACAAAATCAGAAAGTAAAGTTGTAAGACGAGTCTCAGGTCGATTGGTCCCGTCTAAGCCGAGAACGGGACGTCGGTGATTTGGGGTCGTTTTTCGAAAACAAAATCATCAGGGTGGCGCTCGGCGGGAAAGACCTTCAGACATGTTTTTCTGCTCTAAAAGAGTCTACACTGACTGCAGTTGCAACCACGGGCATTTTGAGCTCGAGCGAAGAACGGTGACTGTGTCTACAGGGGTGAGGAAACGGATGTTAAACATTAATTTTCACTTCCGCCACGTCAATAAATTGGTCTCACATACTTGTATATAACTCGTCCTTGATCTGTGCGGTTGATCTGAAGTCGAATATTTACACTAATTAGACATCTAGCTTCAGTTTTCGTACACTCGATTTATTCTATTAACCCTATATGCCTTGTTCGCAGGGTAAGACATGTGTGAGCTCAAAACAAAGAGCTCTCGATGCTGATTCTAAATATGCCCCTAGCAACCCAAACGGATCACTTTGAACAAAGTTATGACAAAGCGGCGCTTTTCGGCGGAAAAAAGCGCCGAAAACGCCGTTTTTCCCAAAGTCGCGGGCGGTATTGTACACTTGAAACACTGCGCGCCACCCAGTTAATCCACGGTATTAACCAGCGAGCTCCGCTGCAAAGCAGTCCAGTTGGTTTCAAAACTGAAGATTTCGTTGAGAATGGATCCACATAACTAACCCAAGGCTACCTTATGATTGCCCACTACATTTATGAGTGGTTTTTAGTGCGTGAAACCTACCAAAAAATTTTTTTGTTGAAATATTTGTTGAAATTACGGCAAAAAGTGAGTTCATGTCGTGGCCGCAAAGGGTGAGCACGCGATCCAATGGACAAAACAATCAAGGGCGAGCAATGGTGACACAAAGGCTCTGAACTTTTGAAGAAGGAAGTTGGGTAAACAGCCCATAAAACCAAGACTTTTTTACAGGAATGGAAGCATTCAAAATATACCTAAAATTCTGTAAAAAAGGGGTCTCCCAAGCAGAAGTGGTTTGGTTAGCGTTACAAATGCTTCAACAAAAAGGGAACAATAGGAAAGCGGAAAGAGGAGAGTCTACAAAAAATGAACAATATCCTCCAAGAACTCTTTTCTTTTTCGAAACTTCCAAACAGCGGAAACAAACCGTTGTGGTTCTCTATGAGGAAGCGCTTTTGGCTCCATAAAGGACTTTGATTATGTGAGTGCCGATAAAATATGTATATATGCATGTAAACCTAATAGCTATCATTAAAAGGGGAGATGATGTTAAATTGTTTTAGGGAACCAGTCAATTCTTCCTCGTAAAATACCACAACGGTTTGTTTCCGCTGTTTGGAAGTTTCGAAAAAGAAAAGAGTTCTTGGAGGATATTGTTCATTTTTTGTAGACTCTCCTCTTTCCGCTTTCCTATTGTTCCCTTTTTGTTGAAGCATTTGTAACGCTAACCAAACCACTTCTGCTTGGGAGACCCCTTTTTTACAGAATTGTTCACTTTTTCTTGATATTACGCTGTAATATCCCATGCAAGAATTTCGAACAAAGACCTCTTCATCTCCCCACTGGATCAGTCCTCTTTCTGTGATCACAAGAATCAATGACCCAAACTGTTGTAAAACTATCTCAGAAAAATCACGATGTGAAAAGCGCGCCCATGCCGATCACTTTTTCCGCAGGGCTACCGTAACCATTCTTGAACAAAACATGATAACGAATGTAAACACACGCTCATAACATGCGGGGTATAAAAGAGCGGAGGAGCGGTATGCATTCATTCACACACCGCTCTCCTCGAGAAGCCACTGGGGAGTGGCTGAGGAGGTCGAAATTGTGCAAACATGTTTGTTGGCTATTAGGATGTGCTCATAACCATGCTGACACTTGGAAAAAATTTTAAGGAGGGTCACGGTAGCCCTGCGGAAAAAATGATCGGCATGAGCGTGCTTGTCTCGATGTGGCTGACAAGACCGATGTTCACATGATATTATTTTATTTATTTATTTATTATACGTCGTTGCCGACGCGCTCAACAACATCGAAAACAATGGATAGAAACTCAGACAAGACGTAAATGCAATTAAAAACAATCAAAAACTCAGCGTAAAGATTCAACAGCGGACGTAAGATTATGCTTCAGTCAGAAAAATTTTTGGAAGGGCGACCCTAGTTGAAGTTTGGAGCCGCTAATGGTAGAGAGGGTGCAGTAAAAAAGAACTGATATAGTGCCAGAAAACTGAAACCATCAGTTTGTCATGTTCCTGAAAAGGAATTCATTCTAATCCATATCCCGTTGTAAAGATTGTTGTAAAAGCGGCCCTACCCACGCGGCTTCCCAGGATGCATAGAGGTCCTCCGACCACAGTTAGGTATCTGGGCGAGTTGTCTTATTACAGTTTCGATGTACTATTGGTTGATAAATGTAGATGAAGGCAAATACGTTCCTAGCTGCAGTCATCTGGCTTGACCCTTAGTTTAGTAATGTAGAAAGAACTCGTAAGGTGAAGCAAAAAGAGATGGAAAAATATATGGCTCCAAACTGTATTAGGGACGACCTTATAAGATTTCAAATGGGAACTCAATGACTGTTACAACTTTGCTATAGACAATAATAACAATCGAGAAACAAGACAATGTCCGTCACGTCACACACGGCCCGTCACAGCAGGAAAAAACAAGGTTCGCCATATACCAACAAATGCCATGAGTATAAGGTTTGCCATATTCCAAAAAAGCCATGAGTTCAGTCCGAGGCATCAGTATGACATGAAAAAGATAGTAAACCAAAAGGCTAAGATTCTTGGATGTTCAGCAAGAGAAAGAAGTTCAGTTTTTTCAGTCTGCTACGAAAAAGTTCCCACATTAGGGGGCACAAAGCACGTCTTTTGGAAGTTTTTCTAACCAACGAGCACCACGGTAAAACAATGAGTTGAAAACCTTAGATCGGTAGACGCTTTTTATGGAAGCACAGTGAATCGTCAACCCACCTGATCTTCCACGGTACGGCCTGAACGTCCAATACTTGCTCGCTCTAAGTCGACACTCCATACGTAAGACGCGAAAGCAAAACACCATATCGTTCAAAAACTCTACGATATAACAGGCTATTTAGTTTGAAGTATTGCAGTCTGGCTGTGTAACTGGAGCAATGAACGAGGATACCCAGGATCGGGGGCGACTCTGTACATCAGAATGCGTGTAAACGTTTGTTGAACCTTTTCTAGTTTCATTTAAAGTTTTTTTTGTTCTGTGGGCTCCATACCTGACTGCAATATTCAAGCTGGGGAAGAACGTATGCTTTATAAAGTCTAAGAAAGATATGACTATCATTGCTATGTATGCTTCTGAATAAGAAAAAGACTGTGCCCAGTGCTTTGCGCACCATTTCGTGAATATGGGAAGAAAAGTCTAAGCGGTTATTGATAATAACTCCCAAGTCTTTGACTTCATCACGCATATTTAGAGTAATGTCACCGTACTTATACTGTAAAGGTCGGCTCCTTCCCATGTGAACAACAAAGGTTTTTGATAGGTTAATCGGAATATCCCAAAGTTCGGACCACTCCATCAATCTCTTAATCGATTCTGTTAAAGCCAGAAAAAACCCCAGACTCATCCCTACTGTTATACTCGCCGTAAACTTTAATATCGTCTGCATACATTTGGACTTTAATAGAAGTGTGGGTCCTCAACAATCTCGGCAAGTCCAAACAATAGATACTAAAAAGAACAGGAGACAACACCCCACCTTGGGGAACACCACTAGGGCATGCAAACTGCGAAGAAAAAGAATTCCCTACTTTCACCCACATTTTCCGTTCATGCAGATACGATTCGATCCATTTTAATAATCCACCATCAATACCTATCCGATTTAGGATGGACAACAGCTTAGGTGATTGACTTTATCAAAAAGCTTTGGAAAGATCAGAAATAAATGATGTCCACAGAGCAATTATTGTTCAATGCTGAATACCAATCAAATGTACTATCAATCAATTTGCGTCGTAGTAGAAGCACCTTTCGAAAACCCGTGTTGTTCAGGTGGAAGTAGGCGGTGACGCGAAAGCCAGTCCACAATCCTATCTCTTACTATTTTTTCAAGTATTTTCATCGGTGTTGGTGTTATACTAATGGGCCGGAAATTTGTAACTAAGCAGGAATTGGGAACCTTTGGAATTGCCGTAACTATTGCGTTTTTCCAGATAGAAGGAACAGTTTCGAGCAGAAGTGATATATTGAAAATCATGGAGAGCGGTCTGTACAGGTTCATAGCACACTTTTTGTAAACTATCTGAGGTATCCCATCAAACGAGGCGGAAGCAGATGGTTTCAAACGCTGCAAATACTTAAGTACCTCATAGGGATCGGCAGATATGGTCCCCAAAGAGGGGATGGATGGCAGACTGGTCACAACAGAGGTGAAATCCCTTTGAGTAGCTTCCGAAAAACACTAGAGAAATAAGTTCCCAACAATTCAGCCTTCCGGGTGTCTTCGGCAAAAGGATTCACCATCTAGACCTTGTAATACAGGAAGCTTACCAGAACCTTTGATTTTCTCCTAATAAGGTTGAAAAACGGCTTTGTTGAAGACTTTTTGCGAGACGCTTCTCAAGATTAGCATGGAACCGTTTGATATGAAAATTGATGTCAGAGCAGATTCTTTTTATAAATGGGATTGGCTGTATCATTCCCTGCATTGTGAAGTATACGCTGTTTCTGGTCAACAAGATTTTGAATGTGTTTAGGATATCCGACTTGTCCGAAGGAAGGCATTTTGAAAGGAACAAATTGACCTAGGCCAGAGTAAACAACCGAACAAAATCTCATATAAATATCATCTACCGACGAATAATCTTGGAAAACTGTCCACCAGTCAACACAGCTAAGATAGGAATTTAGAGCACTATAATCCGCAGAAGTGAAATCAGGCATGGGGACTTGTAATGAGGGTAACTCTATCCGCATTATCAGCACACATAGCAAAACGAATAATATTGTGGTCAGAGGTATGGAGAGGAGCTAGGTAGCCAATTTCGACACAGGAACAACAGGAAGTCAAAATAATATCTAGAGTTGTATTTTCTCTTGTAGTACCATTAACGATTTGTTGCATGTTCAGGCTCTGGAATAAATCTAAAAATTTTCTAGATGGAGAATCCTTTGGCTGCCAAGTTTCCCAGTCAACGCGCAAGTTAAAATCACCTAATAACACTAGAGGACCTGGGCACGAGCACATGTCATTCAGCAGTTGCAGTATAGATTGATCATCGCTATTTGATAAATTGGGAGGTCTGTAAATGAGAACAAATCTTAACTTATTCAGAGAAAGAGGAATCACGTGTTCTAAGCATAAATATTCAGCACCCGTATCAGAATCATAGAGTTTTTGTGAAATGCAGAGTCTCCCTATACAAACAACATACACCTCCACCTCTACCATTTCCCCGATCATTCCTGAAAATCTTGTAGGGAAGTTCACCTAATATTTCGCTATCACGAATATTAGGTGAAAGCCAAGTTTCAGTGACAAATAATAAATCAGGAGCATTCGAAGACAAAAAATGATGGAGGTGGTGGATCTTATTAACTACGCTCCTTGCATTCAACAAAAAACAGGTCAAGTTTGAATGGGACTCTCTGAACTTTTCCCGTTTCCCTGATGGTCCGTTTTGACTATGTCGACAATTTTTGTCAACTCACCACGGTACACGACCCAAATCCTTTTATCGGCTTCCTTGTTACGTTTTTTGGCTTCCTGCCGAAGCTCATATTCACGAGTCCGCTCTTCAGCAGTCATGCTCCTACGAACATAGACATTTGGGAATTTTGATGAACGTAAAAGCCGACTGTTGGAGAGCGCAGTGATCCAATGAGCCTTGGATGGTAACAAAACTTTAACCAGCCTTGGTCGAGTGCCATCTTTTTCACCCATTCTGTACACTTCGGTAGGACGTGCATCGACCTTCAAAACATCTAGCACCTCGCATACCTGAATATCTAGATCTCGGTGTCTGTCATACGCTTTCAATTCATCAGACTGCTCTGATAATCCCGAAATGATGACACTTCGGCCCATCTTCTCATCCCTGACACCTGTTGATATTTGATTTGGAAGTTTCGTGGTCAACGCCTGCAAAAGTTTATCGATGACGGGGTCACTATTGCGAGCGATGATCATGTTAAGAATGTCAGAGAAACTCATAGTCGAAGTGTCAACATCACCACCGTCACCACCAGATACTGCACCAGCTGTAGATTCCACATCACGTTCATTACGAAGACTATCGAGTCGAGTACTGTTCCGAGTTTTTGGACGAGTCATTATTCGAGGGAGGTCAAAAATCAATAAAAATCGGAACGGACAAGGACACCAGTGAAATCAGAAAACAAAGCAGGGAGGAAAGTGGATCGAGTAGGAAAAACTGTACGCGACCTATACTAAATGAGGGGTGATCACTTAGACAAGGGGAAATGAGAGAGCTTACTTGAAGCAAAGAAAATAGTCAGAAATGAAAGTTTGGAAGAATGTTTAGACAGTGCGAAAAAAAAACGACCACACACCACGCCGTCCTCGTTGATTTTTTTTTTTCCTTTTTTACAGAATTGTTCACTTTTTCTTGATATTACGCTGTAATATCCCGTGCAAGAATTTCGAACAAAGACCTCTTCATCTCCCCACTAGATCAGTCCTCTTTCTGTGGTCACAAGAATCAATGACCCAAACTGTTGTAAAACTATCTCAGAAAAATCACTCGATGTGGCTGACAAGACCGATGTTCACATGATATTAGCTAAGAAATGAATGATATCCATGATATCGTTCCACATAATTCATTCATATTGATCGCGTCAGCCACATCTGGCTACACCGGGTGTTATTTGCACCTTCCATGTTTTTCATACGTATCGAACGGGTCGGCCACGGTGATTTTCTCAACCAACTCTGACAGGGACCTTAGGCCCCGGTTATAGTTGGTCGCCCAGACGTAGCCAGCCCGGTCGATAATCATGAAAGCCTGCTGGCCTACAGCCGGATCAAGAATCTGCCTGCAGTTCTTCGCTTTCAAATGAAACTAACTTAAAACCGGGACAGTCAGAAACTACCTTCCATTCCATCTGGACACTTTCACATCAGTGGAACAAAGCAGTTTTACATACTCATTATTTCGTTTCCGTTGCCCCATTCCTTCGCAGAACAGCCGCTTCGATTCCATGAATCTGATATGAAAAAGCTCTGCTGAGCTGCGAATGGAGATAGTTCTAACAATTTGTTTTTGAATTTGGATGCTAATAAGCAAGCATAGTGGAGTCCACCAAGAGTGTCTCATTTACTTATCAGTGAGAAGCGGTCGGCTGGGGATCAATAAGCATGAATCCCATACCAGCACGCTCGAACCGATCGAGCGAGAGCGGTTGTGCTGCAACGAGTTTCATGTTCATTGATCTCCAATCGACCGCTTCTCATTGATAAGTAAATGAGACACTCTTGGTGGACTCCACTATACCATTTATTGCAGAAAAAATCAGTAGGCTGGTGAAGAAGGAAGAGGGAGCACTCAAAATGGGGTTGTGTGAATGACCTTACGAAACTGAAAAGCAGCCTGGCAACATGACCTGACATGACTCACATAACATCTCAAACTTTCTGCTTGCTATGCTTGTCATCCTTACACTTTTACAGAAGTTTTGCAAGGTGTTCTCTCCTGCGCGAATTCCGGGGCATAATTTCTCGGATGGCTAGCATCGACTCTGGGCTCCTGCTCACTCCACGGGGTGGTCTTCACAACTTTTCGGATGAACAGAAACGGGTCCCAAACACCTGCCCACTATCCGGGTTTCCACGACGTCCCGATGACTTCATCAGAAGCTCGAAGCACTTTTCACGACGTCCCGATGACGTCATCAGAAGCCCGAAGCACTTTTGGGACTATCCTAGACGGGGAAGGGGTCACCCACGATTTTCCCATGAAAATGAATGGAAAACCTGATAAAAGATGTTTGATGCTGCTATCAATCATTGTTGTTGATGAAGTTCTGTAGAAATACTTCGATTGATAGCGTTATAGATCGGTGGTTCATTCCATTTCTGACTTGAATCTTGAGTGCCCCCGTCTAGGATAGTCCGCACTTCTCATGATGTCCGGATGCCGTCATCAGAAGCCAGAACCACTCTAGGAACTATCCTGGACGGGGGGGGGCACCCACGACTTTCTCATGAAAATGAATGGAAACCTTGATAAAAGGTGCTTGATGCTGCTATCAGTCATTGTTGTTGATGAAGTTGTGTAGAAATACTTTGATTGATAGCGTTATAGATCGGTGGTTCATTCCATTTCTGACTTGAATCTTGAGTGCCCCCCCCGTCTGGAGTAGGCCCGCATTTCTCACGATGTCCCGATGACGTCATCAAAAGCCCGAAGCACTCTTGGGACTATCCTAGACGGGGGGGCACCCACGACTTTCTCATGAAAATCAATGGAAACCTTGATAAAAGGTGCTTGATGCTGCTATCAGTCATTGTTGTTCATGAAGTTGTGTAGAAATACTTTGATTGATAGCGTTATAGATCGGTGGTTCATTCCATTTCTGACTTGAATCTTGAGTGCCGCCCCCCGTCTGGGGTAGGCCCGCACTTTTCACGACGTCCCAATGACGTCATCAGAAACTCGAAGTACCTTTTACGACGTCCCGATGACGTCATCAGAAGCCCGAAGCACTTTTCATGACGTCCCGATGACGTCATCAGAAGCCCGAAGCACTTTCACGACGTCCCGATGACGTCATAAGAAGCCCGAAGCACTTTTCACGACGTCCCGATGACGTCATCAGAAACCCGAAGCACTTTCACGACGTCCCGATGACGTCGTCAGAAGCCTGAAGCACTTTTTCACGACGTCCCGATGACGTCATCAGGAGCCGAAGCACTTTTCACGACGTCCCGATGACGTCATCAGAAGCCCGAAGCACTTTTCACGGCGTCCCGATGACGTCATTAGAAGCCAAACACTTTCACGACGTCCCGATGACGTCATCAGGGCCCGAAGCACTTTTCACTACGTCCCGGTGACGTCATCAAGCCCGAAGCACTTTTACGACGTCCCGATGACGTCATCAGAAGCCAAGCACTTTTCACGGCGTCCCGATGACGTCATTAGAAGCCCGAAGCACTTTCACGACGTCCCGATGACGTCATCAGCCAAGCGCTTTCACGACGTCCCGATGACGTCATCAGAAGCCAAGCACTCTCACGACGTCCCGATGACGTCATCAGAAGCCCGAAGCACTTTTCACGACGTCCCGATGACGTCATCAGAAGCCCGAAGCACTTTCACGACGTCCCGATGACGTCATCAGAAGCCCGAAGCACTTTTCACGACGTCCCCATGACCTCATCAGAATCCCGAAGCACTCTCACGACGTCCCGATGACGTCATCAGAAGCCCGAAGCACTTTTCACGACGTCCCGATGACGTCATCAGAATCCCCCCTCACCTACGAATCGGTTAATTACCAGCCTACGTACCTCCTACCAACTTACCTGTCTGCCAAGTTGATTGCCTGAGACCATTGGCAGTGGCTATTAGCAGTGAGGACTGAAAAGCGTGACGGCCCACGGCCTACGGCCCACGGCCTACGGCCCACGGCCTACGGCCCACGGCCTACGGCCCACGGCCTACGGCCTACGGCTCACGGCCTACGGCGCACACCATGAAATTTTCTTAAGCTTTCGGGCTCACAACTTTGTTATTTGTGAAGCGATTTTGCTGAAATTCGGACAGCAGGTGTCTTCTGGACCCCTTCGCTTATATCCAGAAGGAAATCTTCAGAAATTTTGTTTCAAAGATTCTATAAACTATTTTATAAAATTCTAAGTGATCACAAGGCCTAGGCAAAACCAAACGTCTCCAGCCGCTTCGCGGCTGGAGCGATACATTCACGATGATCAATGGCGGTGCCGTTTCGCAATAAAGTGATAGTGGAAGGAGCAACAGTCAACTGATATCGAGAGTGGCAAAAACACAATTAAATACAAGGTTACGTTCATTCCATTGTCGGTACCACTGACAAACGAAGTTCCTTTAGCGTCCGTTGACCTGAGCAGAGTGAAGTAAAACTTTTTAGAATGACTTCGGAATAACTCTTTACTGAAGAGGGCAACCAAAGCTAAAATTAAATTCAAGAATTTCCTAAAATAAATATTTATTTCTTACTGCTGTATTTACTCAATTATGTTTTTTGTTAGCATTTGGTCTTAAACTGTTGAATGTTGATGACAAATGTTTATATGGAGAAAAATATTTCAATAAATATTTAATCATGTCGGTAAACAATGGCAATCAAATAAAAAGCTCACCTTGATTGTTGGCAGAGGTCGAATAGAAGCAGAGAATATCGAATATCTCAGAAAACCGCCGCATTAAATGCGTGTCGAATATGCATTCAACTCAAGTGACCACACCCATCGAAAGGCTCTGTCACAAGGGCACGTGCTTCAAGCAGCAGCACGTGCTGCAAAATTTCATAGCAGGATCATGTGCCATAAAATTCAATCGCAGGAGTAAATGCTGCAAGGTAGCCCAGCGTTATCGTAGTAGCACACATCAACGTGCGACGCGGCCACCTCGCCGAGCACCATCTAGGGCCGTCAGCGGTTGGACGAGGCATCCAGCAGCCGGGCGGGTAAAGTACCGCGAATTTGGGTAAATAAACCGGCGAAGCTGCCGACCTCTTAGCTCTTTTCCAAGAGTGCATCAAATGCTTTTCTTTCTTGGATAATCGCTTTGTCATCGAGTTGAATGTGTATCATGCACGCATTTTGTTGGGGCACGTGCTGTAATTTCAAACACAATAAGCAGCAAGTTCCCTGACTGTGCTGGAACCCCCCTTGTCTTCGAGTTGAATGGATATTCGACACGAACTGAATGCGGGGATCGTCTGAGATGGAATAGTAGCCAGGAATAGAAGAAGGAGAACACTGGAATCGGTCGTCAGTGGGGAAAACATATGATTACGACGAACGAATATTCCCGTTATACTCTGTTTATCTTTAATTGCACAAAACACGGTCCGCCAATAGTCCTCTAATTGGCCGGCTAGTACCGTAGTTTACGTCCACGACGCGTTCTCGGCAGACCCGGGTGTGCACCCGGGTGTGCTGAGCGATCGATTCATCAATGCCGTCACTCGGCCACCCACCCTGCCACTGTGCTGTGGTCGCTATTCGACTTCTTATTCGACCTCTCATCTATTTTCTTATCGTAGTCGACTTCTTCTACGCTATTATTACTCCTTCTGCTTCTCCAAAGGTGAGTTTTTCTCATAATGTTCGGTTATAATTTTTTTTATCATTTAGCCCTGTTTCTTGCCATTCCTCGTTAAGGGTGGTGGTTTTTTCTTGTTTTGTGTTGCTATCGTTCACACGGGTTCCCGTGTAATAAATGAAATGAAATATCAATTACGCTTCTAGCTTGTTGATAAATTTTGTGGGATATTTATCATATAATTTTTCGTTTAAGAGAGTATTTTTGGTTTTATTCCTTTGTTTATGCAAATCTCAATGAGACCAGGCTCGCAGTTTTTGTTGCGTTGATTATCAAGTTTTTGTAAAGATCCTCAATTTTTCAGTGTTTTTTTAGCTGGCCGTTTAACCGAAATTCTCATTCCGAAATCGGATTTTGAAACCAATGAACGTTCTGTTAGTGAATTGTAATGGGCCTCGGTGCAAAACTAGTTGGAGGGGGGCACTTAGAATTTAAATGAGGAATGAGTGATTCTGCTTTGATCTAATTTCATGGATTTTCTAGGAAATTACGAGTGATAACGTTATCACGTACCTGAAAACGAAAGAAATTTCCATTTTTATGCATGAATCTCCTCATTTCTGTGGGTAAATCTTGAGTACCCCCCCCCCCCCCCCGAACTAGTTTTGCACCTGGGTCTCCTAATTGCGTAGGTATTAGTGTTAGGTTGAACTACCGAACAGTTCTCTAAAAGAACTTCAATGGTCCCTCCACAGATTTTTGACGCCAAGGAAAACCCCCATTCCGTTTTTAATATTACACGATTTTCTTCTTGAAATCGAATATTCAAACAGGATTCGGCGCGACCTGTGGAGCTCCATAGAGAGGGTCTGAGCAGCGGAGGGTGGAGGAGGGGGGGGTCTGACAATGAGCTCCAACGAGAGACTGAGTGGACTACTCTGAAGGGGGGGTATACTGTGTAGAATTTTTCCGGCGAACTCGATTATGCCTTCCAATTCACATGAAACCTGTGGGGTGGGGTCTCAGGAAATCCCCAGAAATTTGATCAAATCACGCTTCTGGGGGTCTGAGGAAAACGCCGAAATTTTGACCACGTTACTGGGGGGGGGTCTGAGTGAAATTGGTCGTGTCCACTCCGCGTGCCGTACCCTGTTTTCGAAGAAAGCTGTTCCTGAAAGTACTCCGTTTTTAAGGAGTACTGGTGTAGTCGAAATGGGGCTGTTCAAAAAATTTCAAATCTTTTTATTCTTATTCTTTATTTTTTCTTCTTGGTTCCTTTATATATACCTTCAAAATTCTTTCAAATACTCTACAAAATACTGAGGTGATACTCACCGACCTGTAATTATTGACAGATGAAGATGGCTCTTTTTACAGGATTGGTGTGACATAAGAGTGCTTCCATATGAAGGGGATTTGAGAATACCAAAGCGACTGATTGAAAAGGAAGGCCAGGGGTTGGGTTATTGTGTGCGCGACATGTTTTATAAAAGTGGATGGAATTGAGTCAGGAGTTAGCGATCCCGAGAGAGGCAATCTTTTTAGTTGCTTGCACAACTCCTCTTCGTCAAAAAACGGGAAGTTTGTCATCGGGCTTTCGATTTCTCGACTAAATGAGGATGATACTCCATCAGGGTTACTAAAAACCTCACAGAACTTGTTAGCCAGTAAATCCGATTTCTCTTGATCTAAGACTGCTAAAAGTTGTCCGTTTTTCAAAGATGGAATTTGACGAGAAGCATTGAGTCTCTTGTTAATCAGCTTGTAAAAACCCTTTTTGTTGTTACTATTTATCACCTTTTTTCTATATTTCGGTTGTACTTTTTGAGAAGTACTCCGAAATTCTGAGAGTACCTATGGAAGCTATACCAGTCCTGCGTTGTCTGAGAGCTAATGGCCAGATTAAATAGACAGCTCCTATGTTCAACCCTGAAGATAATTAGGAAGGAACGAACGCGTGGCGCACACCCTCTTAAGAGGCACAAACAGGTCAATAGTGTGCTGCAATATACTCAAAAACATTTCATACTTGTCATCAATGCCGGTAACTGTTTCAAACGAATTCCTCCAATCAACGCCTGAGAGGTATTCACAAACCTGCGAGTAATCACAACCACCAAAGTGACGAAACCATGTCACATTGGGCTCACTGTGGAAACACGACAATATGAATTCCACACTATAATGGTCACTAGACCCGATAGGCGGCTTAATATTTACGTTGCTGATCAGAGATTCCTCATTTGAAAAAATCAAATCAAGTATATTGTCACCTCTTGTGGGTTCCAGGACGTATTGTTTAAGATCATGAACATTCAACATTTCGACAAACAGACGCAGAGGAGGCCAGTGATTGGTGTGAATTATTCCTGTAGATTTCAGGATAATTGAAATCACCTACTAGCACACATGGGTGGTCACACAGGATCACAACCGCGATGGTTTTTGACAGTTGCTCATTCAGGAGAGAGGGGCATGATGGAGTTCTGTAAACTATCACTACTCTTAGCTTGTAGCATTCGGAGAGTATGTCGAGTGAAAGAATTTCGTAGGCTTCGAAAACGGAGTCAGAGAAAATCACAACGTATTGGAACTCGTTTTTGATAAGACAAATTACTCCACCTCCTTGATTCTGAAGTCAATCACAACGTACGGAGTGATAGCCGTTAGTTATGCAGTCTAGTACGGGTGAGAGCGAATACGAAGGTTTCTTCTTCTTCTTCTTTGCAGCCACATAGAGGGTTTTGTCATAGGCGGAGGAACTGGGCGACCAGTAGTGGATTCGTCCATAGGTCCATTGGTGTCAGCGTGGTAGGTCTCTCCGGACAGTTGAATAAATGTGCGGTATCATGGCCGACGATACCGCAGTCCGGGCACACATCAGATTTGCTGCTGTCAATCTTGCTGACATAAGACATTAGTATTGTAGAGTGACCACAGCGTAATGATGCGAGCGTGCATCTCGCCCTTCTTCCGAGTTGAGACTCTGAGGTGCAGACGGGGGGCGGTATATCTCCTACAATAGGATTTATGGCCACCTTCACAAGATGACACCGTACGAACTTGGTGTGCTCCTCGCGCAAAAGACGGAGTCGTTCTTGCTGTGAGTCGTGCCATCTTTGCAAATTGACTTTGTTTGGAGCATCGGCGAATGGCTTTCTTATACTTCTCTCTCTCACGGGGTTTAGCACTCTCCACGACGGGTGATTTGGTTGTTTTATAATGTTAATGCGGAATTGCTGGGCCTGGAGCTGACAGTGCTCCTTCACTGGTAATAGACGGGTCTCAGCATGCAGGTGCTCGATTGGGGAACTCCTTGCGCATCCGGTGGCGATACGGAGAGCAGCATTTGTACTCGTTGCATCTTTGTCCAGGAGGATTCTGAGACGAGATGCTGCCAAACCAGTGCGGCGTACTCCAGGGCGGGCTGCAGAATTGCCTTATACGTTGTGAGTATAGTCTCCTTGCTGCTACCCCACGGAGTGCCGCCCAGGGCCCTGAGAACGTTGAGCTTAGCTTTAACGACTGCCTGCTTCTGCTCGGTATTCTTATGAAACTTGAGTGACGGATCGAGCACAAGACCGAGCAGCTTTGGAAAGCGAGCAGCAGGCAAACGGTCTCCATCCCACACGACATCCGGATGAGCGCTGTGCTCGGATGGGTCCGTCGTGAGAACGGACACTGACGACTTGGCTGCAGAGATACTTAGCATCTTGCGGTCGAAAAAGCCCTTTAGTGTGATCAGGTACTCGTTGATCTTATTGGCGGCCACCTGTAAATCCCGATCTCGACACATGATTGTTATGTCATCGGCATACGCGACGACCTTGATGTCCTGTGGAGGCTCAGGCATATCTCCGAGGTACAGATTGAAGAGGGCTGGCGATAGAACTCCGCCCTGAGGGACTCCAGCTGCCATAGGAATACTGTTGGAGACATGGTTCTGAAACATGACTCTTGCCCGCCGACCTTTAATAAAGGCCGATATCCAGCGCTTCTGCCAAGATGGTATTGACGACTCCAGAATGTTGCTTGACAGGACTCCAAGGTTAACCGTATCAAATGCCTTGGTGAGATCCAACGCAACAGCTACAGTTCTCAATGGCTTGTTAAAGTTGAACCCGTCGATAGCATAGCTGGTAATTTCTAGCAACGCCGTAGTTGTGGAATGTAGCCTCCTGAACCCATGTTGAAACAACTGCTTCTCGTTGTGCTCCGCTAGATCCTTGACAATGAGCTTTTCGGCCACCTTGGCGAAAGGTGACATCAAGCTAATGGGACGATATCCCTTTACTGATGACTGAGGTTTGCCAGGCTTGGGCAACGGGATGACGTTGGCTGTCTTCCAGTTTTGCGGAATAGTGCAAGAGCTAAACGAAGTGTTAATCATATCAACGATGAGCGGAAGGATCTCAGTCGGGAGTTTCTTCAGTACAGCAGGACAAATGCCGTCCGGACCGACAGCTTTGGAGTTCCGCATGTCGCTTTATAATCTTCTCTACTTGCGCCACAGTGAACGCATCGGCCGTGCTCATGAGCGGGAGGCGGCACAGCTCTCTTACTGTCACTCTATTTTGCGGACCTCGCCTTGTACTCGTGACAAAGAAACTTTTACCGAGAGAGTAGGCGGCTTCCTTTCCTGACTTGAAAACGTTATTACCGAACTCAATAGTGGAGATGGTGGCTGGCGAGCTTTTTCCCGATAGTTTCCGAAGAACCTTCCAAGTAGCTCCACTGTCCGTCTTGAAATTCAACTGTTCTGTGAATTTTTCCCACTGTTCTTTCTTGTGCTGGTCGAGATGTTTTCTGATCTCACCATTCAGCTGAGCGACGACAGGGTCTAGATGGTCAACTGCTCTTCTGGCATCTCTAGTCCTGATTTTCTCAAGAATTTCTCTGGTTACGTTTGGATAGAACGTCTTAACTCGGCCAACAGGGATAGCCGCCTTCATGGCCCTGCGAATTGCATCAGATAAGTGATGCTCCTTCTGGTGCACATTGCCATTCCACGGGTAATCAGCCGCTAGGCGTAGCGCAACCTCACTGAACAGGCACCAGTCTGCTTGGCCTAAATTGAGATAAGAACGTTGACGAACACCAGAATAAGGAGCAAGAGAATTTGAGAGATCGATGTGCACAAAGACGGGAACATGATCACTAGACAATGTTGTTGAGGTAGACCATGAGCAAGCGTTGGAAAGGTTGGACGAGATAAGAGTTATGTCTGGGCTAGAAGATCGGCCGTTGGCAGGGAGACGAGTGGGCTGATCATCGTTTAAGATGACCAGGTCGCACTCCTCAGCCCATTCTTCGACTTCTTCTCCTCTAGCATCAGAACCAAGGGACGAGCAGAAGGTGTGGGCATTAAAGTCGCCCGCGAAAACAACTGATGATGAGAGGGAATAATCATTGAGTTGTTTGAGAAGAGGAATGGGATTGTAGGAGGAGGGGCATGAGGTGGTAGGGGGAATATATATGTTGAAAAGAGAAAGGGGTGTTTTAAGAGGGAGATGGATTGGAAGGTACTCGAGAGTACCATCCGTGGGAGTGTTTGGTATGAGGTGGGAGGAGAGAGGATAAAACAAAGGTTGAAACTCCTCCGCCAAGAGCTGACCTTGGAGCATGGAAGGCAGTGTAGCCCGGGATATTAGGATGAGGATAGGTAGGGGATGGAGAGAGCTTGGTTTCTTGAACCATGATCACGTCTGGATGGTAAGTACGTGCGAAGAGAGAGAGCTCAGAAAGTTTAGTACGAAGGCCGTTGAGATTGATATGTACAATGGAAAGGGGGCGATTTGAGGAAGAGGAATCAGAGTTGGTAGGTGAAGAGCATAAAACACAGCGAAAAGCAGAGTTATAATGCCTCACAGAACTGAGACCCGAACAGGAGAGATGCACCCACCTTTGGCATCCGGAGCACTGGACGCTGGTATGTCTCCTGGTAACATCCTTGCCGCACGTGGCGCATAGGTACTTCTGAGCGGGTCCAGGATTCCTCTCCACGCCGGCCCTTTGCAGGAGAATCCGAAGGAGAGCTGCGGCCGGCCAGCACCTCTCCCATGACAAAAACCCTCTTCGCGGAGGGGGTGACGTCGGTTTGCATAGAGGTGATCTTCTTTCCTCCACACTGCCACGGCGTGAACGTACGACATCTCGGCAGCTACGAAGGTTTAAGCCAAGTTTCAGTGAAAATGTACAAGTCATAATTCTGCCTTAGGACGAGGTTTACATATCAAGAGTTTTTCAAAAGTGATCTCACGTTTCCATATAGACAACTGATACCTCGAGAAAAAATCCGATGATCAACATTCAGTTTAAACGAGATTGAGATAGTGGGGGAGTCGGGCTGGGCGTAGATTCCCGGTGAGTGTCGGCCGATTCAGCCCCACCACGAAAAGGTGTGACTGTCTCAGAACCCGCACCTGGAGCAGAGCTAGTACGACGTAAGTGTTCCTCCCTTCTCCGATTTCTTTCTTCCGATGTCAGGGACTCCCTGAGAAAGAGTCCCTTCATGGAAAAGAAGCGGAGACGGGGGGCATATCATAGCGCAAGTTTTTGGAAAGCTGAGCTAGGAAGAACTATCTTTGACAATCGATGTTTGCCTTCTACCGGCCTACCGAGACGATACAGTGCAGTAGGAGAACACTCAACATTCAGGTAGCTAAGGACATCCATAACACAGTTGAAGTCATGATTTAATCTCTCACGAATATGAAATGTCTTCTGCTCTGGAACTCCAATAAGCACCAATGAACGCATTCGCTCCTTCTCAGATTCAGAATTATTGTCAACAACTTGAGCTTAAGTACTAGGAGGAGTTAAAATCGTAACACAAGGAGGGCTCGAAGATGAAATCTTATGATCTTGCTTGAGCTTATCCCTCGATTCCCTGTTTTCCTTAGTCAAAGACTCAACTGTAGCTTCCAATTCTCCATTTTTCTGAATCAGAAAATCCATCTGCTTCTTAGAATCATGTGAATAGAGCAACATATCTCTCAGGTGGTCCGGTATTGACGTGTCACGCCTAACCATTTCCACAACTTCGCCCATTGATCCGCTCTCATTGCCAGTTGTTCCACCATTTCGTGCAGTTGATCTTGTGATCGCCATGTTCGAAGTCGGCACCCAATAAAACAGCCAAAGAACCGTTAACACAGGTAGAATCGATAGACAGTAGGAAAAGGCAGACCTTGTGAGGCGGCAATTGAAGATCGATGAGAAGGCCCCTGCCGCTAGAGTGAAAAGCAGTAAGCAGCCGAAGTCGTCAGTGCACAAGTAATCCTTCGGAGTTGATACACGAGAGCGAGTCCAGGCAACCGAGTACGGCGGATGTTGGCAGTGGCAGATATCTATCGTCCATCACTGGATGAGGGATCGCCGCGACGCTGCTTGGCGGGAAAAATTGCGCGCGGGCGGGAAAACGAAGGGAGAGTGGCTATTGATCGCGCAATTTTTCCCGCCAAGCAGCGTCGCGGCGATCCCTCATCCAGTGATGGACGATACACGCTATTTCTTCATGGACGGTTGACACTTATCTGGAAAATCTCGACCGAACAATCTTGTGCCTAGAAGTCAGAGCGAATGTAGACCGTGCACATCGTCCTCGAATACTTCGTCATCGTTGTCAGGAGTATCCCCCAATTTCAGACGACACGACAATAGAAAGGTATCTTCTAGAGAAAGGTCGTCCAGTACTGAATCACAACGCAGCTCGAGGTCACATAGGCCACGAGAAAAAGGACAGGACCACCATTCGGAGTCGTTGTGGATTCTGCAATAAGCACGGACACCAAGCTGAGCGATGCCGAATCGTGTTCACGGCCAGGGATCGACGAGAAGCGGAGAAAAACATGACTTATGCTAGAAGTGTTTCGAACCTAGACACACAAGTTCACCCCTCGAAACACCCTTGCAACCTTTGTCAGGGTAGACATAAGGGGTATGGTATACTTTTGCGACACACGGTCGCGTCGCTCTGCACAGCGACAGCGACCGCCTCCCGCCCTTTAAATCTGTCGCTGTCGCAGTGCACTGCACAGCGACAGCGACAGTGGTAGCGACACGCTATGGCACATTTGCAGCATGTCAGCCCTCCGCGACACGTCGCTGCGACCCACACGCGACATCTGTTCCTACGATAACCGTTGCCATTGCTCCGATGCGGGTCCCGCCACGATTTGTGTTAGATTGCATGCCTGTCGCTCTTTACTGCGACAAAGTATACCATACCCCTAATTCATCCGTCTGCATTTGGAATAATTCGTCGGAAAACGATAGATAGGTTTTCGTCACTCCCGCGCAGTAGGCACAGCTCTTTAGAGTCGCATAGGTCAACTCCACATCGGAACGACCGCAGGAGCGATTCTCGACTCGCGACCCAAGTTGCTATACAGTAATGCGCATTGAATCATTACATTACATGAGTATCGAAGACAAAATCAATATTGAATGCGTTGAAGAAACTGACTACTCCGTGAAAAAAAATTCGGTGAGAGACCAGCATTCGACGCCGAAAAACCCCACTCAAATGATATCGTAATCGATGACCTGCGCATCTTGCGCGCGCAAAACCGTCATTCCCAGACTGGCGGGACGCGCCGACAGTTTCGTTTCCTTTTTGTATGGTGCCGGCGGCAGCCGTAGTTATCTTTTTATCTACTCATCTTCTGTGGGTACTTCTTCATCTGCTCATATTTCCTGAATACATGCTATTTTTGACAATGTATCAAGTGGTTTTGGCTGAACCCGATGTGAAAATACTTTGGAATCTCGGAAATCGAAACCGAGCGATTTTCCGCTTGCCTTGTCGAACAAGACAAGTAGTTCGTTCTGATAAACTACATACCACTCAAAAAGAGTATTCCTGAGATGTTATTGTTCGTCGTGAAAAAAAAAGAAAATTCGTGGCCTGCAGTTTTTTTCGCGATGATATCGATTGAACGAATTGATTCGAGTCGCGACTTGACGCATGCATTTCGATAAGTGAGTGTCATGCAAACGTATATGTGCGCCAATATCGTCGATGAATCTGAAGCCACGGTTCCGCAGGCTGTGAAGGCTTTCCTGAAGAATCAGCCTGGTTTTCCAGAACAGTTCAAAGCCAATACTATTTCGTAAACACTGCAGTAGTGGAGGTCTGATTATTCCGTTCTTTTCGCGAAAGGAGCCGCTCGGAAGCACCTCGAGGTTGCGGAGCTTTCTCCTTCCACCGCATCTCAGCCACGCTCTCGTAGTACGTCTACCTCTCGGAAAGAGTTAGAAATCGCGTTTGCACAAGATGAACTCGTCTTCTGCTGCCCCCACAGGCTGGGTCTCGACACCCTGAGGACTATGTTTGCTCAGTCGGATCGAAACCCAGGAGCGAGTCGAAGATTGCATCAGGGAGGAAAAGGAGATCTGATTTCCGTAGTTCGTGGAGACCATCAAAGAGGCGCAGCTCCAACTCCGATCGCTCAACCGCAGTCTCTCAGTGGATCGTTCCGAGTCATCGCTCTTCGGAGACAGCTTCAAGTGAAGATGACTGGTTGCGTAAGGTTAAGCCTTACTACGTCATGCCAACCGACCACAGCGAATCAGCCGGCCAATCCAGTCGACCCACACGTGCCAAGCGACTTCCGCCATGCACGTTCTGCTCAGAGAACACTCATCTCTCGGCGGAGTGCCACAACTTTCGCAGTCTCCGTGCTCAGGCGAACACAAAACAGAACAATCATCAAAAGAACATGAATCAGTGGCACGAGGTTAATCAAAAACATTCGCCAGGATCTCCTCAGAGATAACTGGGGATACCCGCCACCGAGCTTACCCGTGCGAATGCAGGGAAGACGGCATCCGGATAGACCAGAACTTCCTTTCCTGTAAATAAAGAACCGGGAAAACATGTATTCGAAAACAATTAACACAGTTAAAATCAAACTTGATAAAACAAAAAATACAAAAAATCAAATAAAACCTATTACTGACGTATTACTTTTTTTCCAGCACTCATTTGAGCGATAAAACCCGGTAGCGTTTTTTTAGTCTCAAGGAGCTTTACTGCAAATAGCTGTTTTCACTCCAATCGGCGAGGGACCTCAACGTATTACGCTTGTCGGCGGCTTGACTCGTAACGATGACGGCTGCGAAGTGGATCTACATTGTGCTGATTTTGAACTCTGCCACCTGGGGGAGGGGCGATGTACGTGTCTACCCATAGAGCTCTTGATCTGGTACTCCCTTATCAGCAGAAGCATGACGATTTCGCACACATATCACACACATATTTATTAACAGAAAAGAAAGTTCTGGTCTTGTTGAATGGCGTCTTGCCTGCGTTGGCACGGGTAACCTCGGTGGCGGGTAGCTGAAGAGATCCTGGCAAATGTTTTTGATTAACCTCGTGCCATTGATTCATGTTCTGTTGGTATTTTATGATTGTTCTGTTTTTTAATGATGTTTTCATTTTATCACATTTCATGGTATTCTTCGTGTATCACAGTAGCGTCACTGCCAGCTAAAAAGAGTCTTTCAAGAACGCATTTCCTCAGTAGACCTGGCGGTGTATAACTGTGCCGCTGGATCCTTCAGTAAGAAGGCGAAATTTGTAAAGCGGTAGATTCAGCAGCTCGCATTGTGGTCATAAGGCCGCTGACAGCTTGTGGCCTTATTGGCCACGAGTGTCGCGTAATGCGACGTTCTTTGTCGCAGGTCATTCGGGGCCATGTGACCTGCCAAGCCTGTAGGCGGGCGCGATCGGGGCGTGCCCAGGTCCTGGCTGTTGGTGGCAACTACTGCATTGCCAGTCATGTAACGTGCTCTCCACCGCGAGGTGGAGCCGATTGGAAATCGGCCTGACCCTGTAGACGCGAGTTGGCAGCCCCATCATCACTTTCCCCGCGGCTCCGTAGGATCGCCACTGGCTGCCAGCCCGAGCGTTCTAAGTCTCGAATTCTTTGGAGCTCTCGGGCAAGCTCACGTTCAACAACCCCACAATAGGATCCAGGCAACGGCAGGGCAGAAATGACCTAAAGAACGACTCGTGGATGACTTGCGGAAAATCTCTGATTTTTCCAGCACAGTCATCCCACCGCTATTACGTGAAATAGCCGCTTAAACTATCAAGTAACTAATAAATGGATGAGTGACTAAAAATATGTTGTGTACCACTATCGAGAGCTCGCGTTTGGCATGTGGTTTAAGGGTTAGGTCTACTTCATATTTATGTAGGAAATTCAAATTTTGTCTATGAGCTTCTCTGGTTCCGAGCCAGATTTACTCTGTTCCCTAGCACACTTGTGCGGAGCGAGGGTAGAGACAGCGAGAAAGTGTGGGGAGAAGGAGACGCAGCGTACGCGCGCAGACGCACGCGATGAACTGAAATAATCACACTCGGAAACATAGGATAGACTGTGCTTTAAGCGTGCCAAGCTTGCGCAAGGAATTGGCGTGCAGACAATCAAAGTAGCGCCACATCTAGAAAATTTACTAACAACATATGTGCGACAAGTTATTGCGTTTCACAGACACGTATTTTAGGACAATGTTCGTGTCGATCGCAGCGACTGCAGACTTGGTGTTGGGTTCTACAGCAGCATTGAGACGCGAGATCAGTCTGCAGCGAGGCAGATGAATCTGCTATTATCGTTCTCAACCAACGGATTCGTTCCATCGCTATTGTCCAAGTATTTCAGCTACAACCAAGATTATATCAAGGGTAAATAATCCTCTTGGTAATTACAGAGTAATTTAGACGTGAAATGTGGTCCGTATTTTTAGGACTGTACAACCTAGCAAGTACGCAAGTACGGATGTCGACAGTTATTTCAACTCGATATTGGCTAGTGTGCTCTACACCATAATGAAGCATGGAGAAGAGCTTATCCGTGTGCTGCTGACCAGACTTGTCGGAACTTTCGTGGTTTCAAGAGCATCTTATCCAGATTCTATTCGATGGAGACGTTTAGGTGGTTACTTTATCGGTGTATAGAAGAATTGCCGACATGGGCATATGTTCCTCAACCTTCATGCGATTGTATTTTTAAACATCTTTGATTCAGAATCCTTCGTTTACGCTTAAAAAAAGCTTTTAGGCATGCCTAGATAGAGTTCAGCCTTCGGGTGCTCGAAGTGTTTCACGGAAGGATCACGTTTAGGTGGCACTCGAGTGTATATGGGTGAAGACAATTCCCCTCTCATAACACGTGACAACTATTGGGGAGAATGCAGATCTCAGGATATTGGGGTTGGAGGTGTGTTTAAAACGTCTTATCACCTAACACCTAAACATGAAATACCCAGCTTTTGTGCAGAAACCAGATCCAATGGGAATTATTTTTCCCTTTCACTTCTCGGCAGACGCCTAACACGTCTGCAGCGAGGGAGTGAGACGTGACCGCCTGCGAGGTGGAGCAATTTAAAAAAACGCACAGAAAAGGCCCGCAAAAATATGACTCGTTGCAGATTTATTCAACCAGAAATAAACACGGTTTCGTCGGTCATGCATCTCCACCAAAAATACAGAGGCTGTGAAGCAAAGTCTCTTCGAAATCACCTGCCACACATATGAAAACAGTATTGTGCTGTTGTTGGGAGACTTGGGACGGTGCACTGCGGCAAAGATGGACGTGCGTAAGGTTTACTGATATAGAGCAGTCGAAAAAGGTTCTTTCTTATTTCACACTGACTAAGGGTACCAGAGAATTGCATGTAAGCGAAACGGAGTAGCGGAAAATTCAATTCCTCAAAATAGGAATCTGAAATGTTTCAGCCGTTCATCGCTTTTCCACAATGTGCCGCTGTGGAAGCTATTCCTTTGCCATTGGCTGCGGTTGAACTACTTGGATATTGGCTAACTGTGAGACACATTGTGAAGTCTTTTTTGCGAACATCAGAAAGAATTGCAATGGCCCAAAACATTGCAAGATCAACGAAGCAACAGTGGATGATGCTGGCGCCAGATATGTTTACGATGAAAGCCCACGTTAGTGTAGTGATTTGTGGGAATTAGTTACCATGAAGCAGAAAAAAAGGCTCACACAATACTGTTTGGTGGTTCTTTGATCACGCAATGGAGCACGAGATCAATCAGTTCGGCAGCATTTACCTGAACTCAACAGCCCCTTTAAAAGTCTTCATAGGCGACTACAGCTTGAAATGGATCAGTCTATGACGAATAGTTCAACAGTCATAGTAGAGAGGTTTGCCCAAAAGTCTAAGAAAGAGATTTTCCACAGAATGGATGTTTCAAGCAGGTGAACCCGCTAATTTTTGAGGTAATATTATTCTTTTCAGGTTTTTACTGCTCAAGAAACTGGAACATCTTATGGGCAAAAAAGCCTTGTACATTGAAGAAAACAGAGCTCTGACCCGTAAGTTAAACAACGATCACGTGGAGAGATAAACTGCCCTCAATCTAATTATTTTGCTCCTAACTTGAATCCCAAACGAACACTCCTTCATGTATTCCTGTACTGAGATTTCCTCTGCACATTGCTATCGTCGAGTGCATCTACATTCCGGAGCATAGCCAGGTAGACGACTCGAATCTCATGGATGAACTCGGGGCGATGGTCTCCCAGTTTGGATACCAAGCCTAGTGGGTACTACAATATTATTAGCGAAACAGACTGTTCAGTGACTATTTGTTTCTTTTTTTCAGTTCTCGTATGGTCGTCGACGGGACCGTCTACCATTCAAGTCAGTACTGGTCACGAGAGAGCGACTTAAGACAAAATCTTGTGTTTATAAAAGGGAAAGACCAAGACGGTAGAGCACTGGAGGGGTTCGGGTCCGCAACCCACTTTTTCCACGGCAGAACTAGCGGAACGGCTAAAATTGTGTAGGATGAGTACTCCTGTTGCGACCAATTCGACAAATTGAGTCAAGTGGTGAACATCTCCCGAAACACTGCAAAAGGACAAGCCCTTGCTTTGATTAGATTGGTTTATTAGAACAATACTGTCTTCAAGCACCTTACTTATCGGATTGAGCGCCTAAGGAAGGTCTCGTTGATATGGTCACCATGTAACCTTATCGAGTACAGTGGCAAAACACGTAGCAGATCTTTGAAATTATTTTTTTCTGTCTGATCTTTTCACATCTGCTTATCAGTTTTGTAGAATTTTCTGTGAACGTTTTTATATTCTCATAGTTGATGTCATGTTACTTCAGATGTTTTTTCCATGATGCTATTCGGATCGTCCCAGATAAAGGTGCATTTTGGCTAGTACATCCAAAAAATCCGTAAATAAATGATTTGCAACTCAAATGTTATTGGAGGAAACCACCACTTTTTGTGTTAGGTTGCCAACGGCTAAGTGAGAGAGACAAAACGAAGGCAAGATCAGTGCAACGTTTTCTCATGCTTTTACTGATATTACTAATGCTCTCCGATATGCACAAACTAAATGCAGATCCAAAAATTCAACTGGCTATAGAGCTGCACCCCCTCATAATTTGCGAAACCGCAGCATTTGAAGAGGAAAGGTGGTGAGTTGTAATACTAGGCTCAGTTTATTTTCTCCCTGGTATTTTGGCCTTAATAAACTTAGCCAGGAAATGAGCTGTACGTTTACAAGGAAAAATGTCCCAGAGGATGTGAGTTCCTGATGTGTATGTACTTGTTTGCATATAAAAAGACAAGGTTCGTATCATATCTTTAGAAATACATGACGCAGTTGCTATCTTGTTATTGGGTTGATGCAAATTTTTTTTGACTTCTCCCGACTTTGGATAAAAACATTTATTCCAAACACAAACAAGGCTCACCCAACAAAATAAGTCCCATCACATTCAAGGATCCTTCGCCATCGATTGGGCAGATCATGAATTCCCGACGAGTATAACTCTGGCTGTTTTGATTCGAACTATTCTTCTAAGGCCATTTTGACTTTGTCATCGTTTTTGAACTGTTTTCCATTCAGGAAGTGGTGCATCGAGCGGATGAGATGGTATTCGGAAGGGGCAAGATCTGGGCTATATGGTGGGTGAGGAAGAACTTTTCAGCCCAGGTCCAACAGTTTCTGTCGGGTTATCTGAGATACGTGTGGCCGAACATTGTCGTGAAGAAGGCGAACGCAAACTGCTGGACCTGGGCTGGGAAGTTCTTCCTCATCCTTCATATATCCCAGATCTTGTCTCTTCCGAATACCATCTGCTCCGCTTGCTGCACTACTTCCTGGATGAAAAACAGGTCACCAAAGATGACGAGGTCAAAATGGCCTCAGAAGAATACTTCGACTCGAAACAGCCAGAGTTCTACGCGTCGGAAATTCACGATCTGCCCAATCGGTGGCGAAGGATCCTTGAATGTAATGGAAATTATTATGTTGGGTAAAAGCAGAGCGGTTGTTTCTGCATTTCTAGCACGGTTTTTACTCAGGAGAAACATATAGGTCTCCATGATAAAAGTATACTAGAAGTGTCGCGGCTTCAAGGAACTATGATATCGACGACATAATACAGCATATTCAATATGTGGGAACACTTTTTGATCAGGCGACTGACTAGAGCACGGTGCAACGATATTAGCTACAAAAAGTAGTCGCAAAAGAAAACCCGCGAAAATTTATATCTATCAGCTTGAAACGACGACACGATGACAAAATGATGACATTGCCTAAATTGGTTCGCGCATTGGCTCGCTTCCCATGCAAATGCGTAACACATCTGAGTCGACGCCTTGCCTTTCGTCGACGCCGCGGTCGAAATCGAGACACGCCTATCGCTTCGCGGGCTTCGCTGCCCTCCGGCCCATCAATTCACCGATTGCACTCATTCTTCTACGAGCTCCTAAATGCAATCCTGTCTGAGCAAGAATCCATGCTGGTCCGGTCCGAAGAGGAGTATTGTGTATCGGAGGCAGCCCGGGAAATTTTGACTTTTTCTGGCTTGTGACGTACACAAGTATATGATTCTCACTCGCGTGTCAGAAATAATCCAAAGCTCCATTGTTTGCTCGATATGTTGCTTTACTACAGAACGTTCACGTCCCATATACCGTGTTCGCTTGGCGCCCCACTGGAGAAGAATTTAGCTTACCCAAGGACGAAAGAGTGCAAAGAAGCGTATTAGTTCTCTGAGCAAATAACTGTGTTTGCATCGCCTCCTTATGGACCGATTTTGGATTTCATCGTAGCAGCGGACGTTCCCGTCTACGGTATATGTAGTAGCAGTGGTTCTGAATAGGTTAGAAAATGAAACAGAAAAACACCAACCACACTAACCGTTGCCTAACCGATGCTGTGACCCGCGGCCGAGTCAAGAAAGAAGGTCTCTACTGGTCATGTGCCGCCTGAACCAGCATCACAAAGAACATCAAAGAAAACTTGAAGGAATTTCGCAGTTGTGAAACAGTAGCCAACCCAGATTCAAAACAAGGATTCTGCCTGGAGGAATGGAGGAAGGTCATCATGTTAAAGAGCTCCAATTGCTTCTCAGAATCTGTGAAAGAAAGCCATATTCAATGAAACAATACTCACATCCTTGAGAACAGTTCGACAAACCGTGCACACTGATAACTGGCAACTGGGCCTTAGCAAACCTCAGAAGAGTTTGGTAATTTTGCCTCAACACGCGGCAAGAAACGTCTCCAATCACCGCCTTCCATCCCAATCAATCGGACAGTTTGAACGCTTTGAGGACACGTTCAAGCGCCCTGTGAAAAAAGGAAGGGATGAGGAGGAAAATGCCAAATATCTACATTACTCTCCATTCGACTACCTTCACAAGCCGCGCTCTTCATGCTAAGACGGAAAGTCACCTGCTAAAGTCTTCATTGCAGGACGTCTACAAGCTCCGTTTGCTATGCTCAACTTCTTCCTTTTGTCAGAAATTGTCGATTGAAAAAACAAATCATCCGATGAGATTATACAATTCTAGAAACGTCTAAACAGATATCGTTGGAGTGGCGACTATCGACAAGAAAACGTTACAAGGATGCAAGAAAAGATTCATTCTTCGACGGAAAATATTATAGAAGACGCACAGAATGTTTTCGCCTACACAAACATGGGACTCTAGAAGGCAACTCTTCTACGCAAAACTTCTAGAACCAACGATCCCCCTGTCCCGTAGTACCCACACCATTGTTTTCGGAAACAGAGCAAGAAAGTTCCAAAAACTCCTAAGCTTCCTCGGACCCATAATCTACATTTTCCATCGCCTCCTGTTCCTCACAGTTTACCTAATCTGGGAAGCTGTCTAGACGCCCAAGTGGAAACCCAACAACCTTCCTGAGCCGTTTCAAATCATCATAGCAAGTCGATTGTACATCACATATTGAAGGAAAGCGTACTCACGCACTGACTTGGTTGGACGACAGCACAAAAAAAAAGAGTTCCATTGCAGGGCGTACATCGAGCAGAGCCCCGCGTTATCAACAGCAGCTGCTGCCCACATAGCATTTGCTGTCAAAGCAGAATGGGTTCCAACCTTCACTCACTGGCAGTTCGTGCTGCTGTTACCAGCATCTGCTATTGATAACGAGGAGTTGAACCCAATGTCGGCTCTGGATTGCAACACCTCATCATAAGCATAATTTGAGCTTCCACCCCTTTCAAATCAATAGATATGACCTTTTTTACGGCTTAAAGAAAGCAGGAAGACCTCGCCAAGACCTTACGAGGGCCCTACAAAAAAATTGATTTTTGCGATGGGGATGGGGACGATCCCCCATCAGAACAGGCTCTCACGCATGTCACTAAGCTTTGGAACACAATTTCAGTTTGCTCTAAGTCAAGGACAGTGTTTCAATATTCTACAGTCAGGATAGGCTAAATGCCTCGGGCAGTCTCAAAATTGGCAAGAGGTGAACAAGGTCAGAATGCCTCGGTTGATGTGAATAAGACTGATGCAACAGGTGAACTAGTATTAACTATGTTCAGAGTATATCTAGAGCAATTTCGTTGCTTTGACTTTTCAGATCTCAAGTTAGGCTTCGTTATCTAGACTACTGAACTCGCAATGAAAATGCTTCACATAACATCACCATTCAGTCAGTAAACCACCGGCGAAGCAGTTGAGAGGATAGCGAAGCGGACTACGAAATGGCAACTTGGATTGGATTAGACTTGCAGTTCCTGGTTTGCGAGTGTTGCTCTCGTGATCCTCCTTCTCTTCACACATTAAGGAGTTTGGAAAGTAACTTCCAACAAGCCTTTACTATTAATCAATGATGCATTCCCCTTCATTGTCAGTGATGTATTTACTTTCAATCAATGATGCATTCCCCTTCGCTGTCAGTAACCTTTTGCCATCTAGTTGGTGAACATCCAATCCCTGATCGATAGAAATTGATCACTTGTTTTAGATATAAAAATTTCTAGAGATTTCGTTTTGAAAATCCAAATCCGAATTTGCAAATGCTTAGATGCTTTAAAAGTGTTGCAGCGCTCGGAATAAGTGGAAATCCGATAGCGCAACATCAAGCGAATATGGTAGAAGAGGCAGCACATACCACCCTAATTCATTATTTTCCTTTTTTTTCTAGGTTCCGCCTTTCACACTGCCGCCGGACAGATTAAGCTGGACCCAAACACCTGCTCTGCTTGCTTTCCCAATCCGCTTCAATTTTTTTTCGGGTGGTCGACCAAGTTGCTGCATCACAAAGTGATTCAAGTATAATCAAGATATAAATCCCAAGCATATGCAGTCCGCGATGGCTGAAATCTGTGCGGATTTTCCAAATCATTGTTATATTTGGATCGCCGATATCGTTGAATAGGATAAACTGTTTCCATACCCTCAAAGCAGTCGTATTTCACACACATAGCAATAACCCTCCCCGTCTATTCAAAATGAACACAATGCGATCCGTGCACTCCAGCTCCTCATAGATCCACGAACCTTACTATTAGAGAAGTAATTAAAATCAAAATGACCTGAAGCCCACGAATGTGCAGAGTTCAATAATCGAAACCTGCACAAGTGCTCAACTTCATTGCTAGTTTCGAACTGCTAATAGTGGTCCATCAAACCTCCCTCTCGAAGTGTTACTGCACTTTTACTGCATTCTCGTACCAGTCGCCAACACCGCACTTCGATAACAACTGTTTCCGACCAGTGTAGTCCTGCTTGTGATCAAACCACCAACCCCTCCCCACTTTATTGGCGTATTAGTAACCAATTATATGATTCACTACCCATATAAAAGTCTTCGTCACACGAAGCCTCACATTCTCACTACATATGTTGGGCTGCGCAGTAGTGTGCTCCTTCGTCTACTGTCTTGATCCACTTACGGTTGACACGGATCGCACTGATACTTTGCCTTCCTTATCACGCAAATTCGGTGCACGTATGCTATAGCTTTTGCGCACTGAGTATGTGTCAATGCACATTGAGGAGCACAAAGCATCAGAGCGGCTTGCGCCGTCTGCACGCTCATGGTCAGCAGCTGCTGAAGAAATTTTTTCGAACAACAAACCCTCTGATTATTTTTATGAGTGCCTTTCTGCTGATTCCCGCACCAAGCCAAGTAGGATACCCTTGAAGGCAGGGTTCTCGATAAAATCGGTTGTTGTGCTATCACCGTAGAATGGTAGATCTGGCCATCACAAAAGTGAAAATAAGTAAAGAATTGGAGAGAAAACGCTGAGAAGTAAGTTATGGCTTGTGTCTTCCCGCCCCAATTATCGAGATTTGGGTAAGAGCCTGTTTTGTCACTTTTTATTTTGCTTCTAAAGTAATTTCTGAACATTACTAGACACTACTGGTTACTTTAACAGCAAAATAAATGTCGAATAAGCAAGCATTAATGGAAATCGCGTTAATTAGGGGGTCGGCCGACACCGGTAATTAGCCGTTATACTTTGTTTTTGAGCGTTTTTTCAAATTTCCGGGTTTTTTCACTTACTTTCACTTTTGTGATGACCTAATCTACATTATTATGAAGAGAGCTCAGAAGTCGTTTTTATCGCGAACCCTGCCTTTAACTCTCTTATCTGTAGCCCTTCTTCACACTCTTCACTAGAATCAGTAACTTTGCCCAGTAAAAATAAAGCTGTGTATTAGAAAAACAATCAAAAACCACTTCACTCACATTATACAAGACTGGATAAAAATATATCACATTTCGAGTTCTGAGAATACTGCTTTTCTACGTTTCTCGGTTGAGGCTTAACTGAATGAAGCTTTGCATGTGCTTTATAAACCATAGCTAACACATTCTTGTACTTGAATCTTGAGCCCACTCAGGCAAAAAGAAGCTCGAATTTTCGCGCCGATTCGCCCATTTATCCAGAGACACCTGATAAGCACGTGCTCGTTTTCCCAACACGAAAGCGTGCCTATCGCGGCTAGAAGTGCGAAATTCTGCTAACATTGGCGAAGCGTGCACCCCAGAAAAGGGCTCGACGCCTATGGCGTACATTTCCAGGGGTAGCGTTAGACGCATTCTTGGGCCAGGACTTAGATGTTGGCGAATATCCAAGTTGGATGTACTTGTCCCGCCCAACCGCTGGTGCCTACAGTTGGTTCCGGGCTCAATAGAAGCATCGCATGTCCGTGTGACATCCGCGCCGCGTGCTGGTGTCCCGACCGCGTGGCATACCGGCGCGCCGTGTATATATTCTCGGACTTCACACCCAGTCCATGAGACTCAAAAGGTTTGCATTCTATTTTTACCGGTTTGTCGTGAAAGCGGCTTGTCGCTCGGGTATCAAGCAGCTGCTCGCCCGCGACGGCGATGACGGCGGGTGCCAAACTTTTAATTTTGGTCTTCTGGGCCACAATCGGGCGAGCGTGGGGTAGTGGCAAAAGGCGCCATTGTCACTTACTCGGTCGAGTGATCGATCCTCGCCTAAAATCAGCCAAACCTTCTGTCCCTCCGCTATCGGTATATTGGTACCAAATTTGCAGGGGGAAACTCCGAACGCTGACTTGAACATTGGCTGGTCCCGCTGGACACTGTATAGACCACAAAAGTTGTGAAACCACAGACCATGTTTTTTACAAAAAAAAACAAAACCAGAAAGGCTTTTGTAGATCATTAAGCGGAGATAGGTGGAAATTGTTTCCGTAAAAATTTTCTGCAGCAGAGCCACTCCATAACATGTACCATGTTAGCGCTACAAGTGCTCAACTATGGCATAAGTTTCACAAATCTTCATTCACAATGATGTCCACGTGAATTAATTACGATTTTATACTCAGCGATTCTGACGAGAACTCTTTTTTCTCCAATGACAACCAGTTGCTTTGGAGGTCTTCGCATGGGCGAAAAAAATTCAGGGTACGAAATTTCTATTATGTTTCGGAGAAACATCCTCAATTCAAGTTTCTAATGCGAAATCATTAACAACTTTTTTGTTTTGACATAAAAAACTGCCCACTCCACTTTAAATTTCGATAATGCTGCAGGAAAAACAGAAAATGCATCAGAAAAAACTGCAGTGTTGTTGTAGATAAAGCACTTTTCGAGTAAGAGAGCGGTCATATCTCCCATGACAGAGGTAGATTAGAAGCGACAACCGCTTGAGAAGCTTGTGGAATCACGGTAATAAGGATGGAATTCGTTGGTTTGATTCTGCACTGTTGTAGAATTCTTTTTTTGTTCAAGCATTTTCATTCTTTCCTGTAGGATATCAAAGTTCCATCAAGTTTTTCAAAGCCTCGACCGAGATACGTTCAAAAACAGAACCCAAACCATTGCAAGTGTAATATCCTTTTGTCCCGTAGTGTATAACAGCACTATGAAGGATGGCTGTAGTGGATCATTTTTTGACTTTAAAAGTCAAATGGTCTCTAATGTGCTCCGTCCGATCAATTTCGGGCCGAAGTTGGCTTGAGTTTCCAAAAGAAAGATTGTTTTGCTAATTACAGATGTTCTTTCTTGCGTTGTTTTCGCTCGTTCATCTGATCAATGCTGGAAACATAACCGAGGAGGAGAATATTGCTCTGAAGCGGGAATGTGGAGTTCGTTACCTGTGTGAGTGAGCAACACGCAGTTGAAACAGTAGAAGAGAACATGAAGAGCGGATTCATGGAATACGAGGGCGATCAATTCTACAAGATTAGGTTGCATTAACCTCCAACGAAAAAACCTTTCCCAAAAACAATCTTCACTGGTGGAGCTTACGAATGAAAAGAATCCTTGAGAAGGACAGTCCGCATTATTTCCCAGTGTGCGTTCAAATATTCGGACAAGCTCCTTCCACGATTATGAAGAGACTTACACGTAGATCCTTCCAAATCATGTCGAAGAGCTGAGACACTTTCCAGGAGAGAAGGCATACAGAAAATCTAAAAGCTACAATTTTTTTCTGAGAAGCCTCGAAAATTTGCAAACTTTGAGAACACCAACAACACTTCAGAAACATTAACGGGCTCTTGAGTAACTTTCTACTCTTTAGTTGAACGTATTCTTCAATTCAAAGCAGTGATTTTCTAGCGCGAGCAAGGAGGTCTATAGGAGGAACCACGACAAGCGAAGGCGAATATCCGTGGATGGTGGCTTTCAAAATTTGGAAACGTGAGTCCCCTTCTATTTTATTCCATTATATATTGGGTCTGCTTGCGACTTCTGCACCGAATGAGGGTTAGCCAACTTCCCCCTTGTCCGTATGTGATCTTTCGGTCAGGTGTGGTATACGATGCAAAAACACAACCGCTCGTCTATCTCATAGCTTCTGATGTAACTTGCGGTGGTAGCGAACCTCCCGAAATCACCACTTATTCTTAGAAGAGAGTTCAGAGTGGCGTTTGAGGGCTACTCTTCAAAAGAACTGCACGTTATGTTTCTTTGTAATGTTGCATTTCACATTTAGAACACGATTCTGTTCCGCTGTTCGTGACTTCATACTCCGGTTGCAGTGGCGTGCTGATTTCTCACCGCCACGTCTTAACTGCAGCTCACTGCCTTGTTCAAAACAGCCACTATATCAAAGAAAAGTGCAAAATGGAGAATTACAGAAACGGGTGAGACCAAATCGCATTATTATTACCTATACGGGAATACTGAGCATTGTATAAAAATATTCAATATTTTCACTCACGTTTCAAGAGCCGCCAAAGATGTGTATGGACTCACTCATTGGAAGCTTCCTGGATATCACTTCAAGATCTACGTTGGGAGCAGGTGCGAAACAGCGAACTGTGAGAGCAGTAAATCGTATGACTCCCACAATTTTGTGAGTCAGTTGTGAAACCTCTCCAGGCATTCCCACATGCCTCAGATTCTTTAGAAGTTCAGTTGTTTGGTCATATTCGTACAATTCTTTAAGGCGACCCTGCACGACTATCATCCATGCCATGGCACTAAAAATGATCTTGCCATTCTTGAACTGGACAGCGATATACCAAAAGCCGAAGCTATACCGATTTGTATGCCGGAAGAACACCAAAAGCTGAATGAGATTCTTTTTTACCTTGGATATGGTCGAAGTGCGTGATTTTAATGATCTAACGGGGCACTCTAGATTGCAGTCATCTCTGGAAGGATGTCTTAGTTGTACACAAGGGCTAAAAGAGGATTGCTTCTATTTGATTTTCAAGAAATTCTTGTCGTACATTCCTGTTTTAGCGCCCTCGTCCTCCGATTTGCTTCTCAGTCAATTGCGAAAAGTGGAGTTTCGTGTTGAGTTCCACCACAAAAACATGAAAAACCTTTGGGTTCAATACGGAAGCAATGCTATTTGCCGAGTGAGTTTCTAAGTAAATACAGGAACGGATACCGAGAAGACTCAAAAAACGCCATGTGATATGTGCATCCTTCCCTCACAGAGCAAGGAATCTACTGAAAAGAGGACGGATCTCCCGAGTTAGCAAAACGAACAGTCGCTGACTTTGTGATACGATAGAGAGGCTGGCTTTTCGAGAAAAAAATCGAAACACATTCGGCTGGGTCCGAGAATTTGACAGCCAGCCAGTCCCACCGGGTAGAGCAAAACATATTCTTTTCGTTGACATATTCTACGGGGTTGCATGGTAGCCCTCAATGAGATCGAGTTTTTTTCGGAACTTAGCACACTTCCGCAAACTAGATTTCATACACCACGTGCACCGAGTTTGCGTCAAAGTTTCTCTGCGCACAAAAAAGGAGACATAATGGGCCCTGTGATCTGTGTCCACAGCATGTGCAACACCATTATATCCTTATCAGATCTGAAATAAGGCTTAGAAGTCTGTTTGTCTCTTTTTATCATCGTAGTTATGTTCTGTTCTCCCGATACGTGTGAACTTCTGTTGCGGGTGAATCTAATTAGTTTTAATGAGCTGGTACTAGAACGTTGAACTTTCAAAGCTTCTTCCACTTGTCTCACGGCCAAATATGCTACATCTGCCTTTTTTCTGTGCCTTGATAGCTACGTGTCGCACTGCTGTCTTATTTCGTCAGTGCTTCATCACTTTAGTCCCCTGTCTTCTCCCTAATGCTAACGGTGGGTGTTATGGCAGTCGGTTTTTCAAAAGATTTGGATCTCTTGCTAGGCTTTTACTTTCCTGTAGTAGCTTGTCCTCGAGTCCAGCTTGCGGGTCTCACGAAGGCAGATGGTATACTCGTGTTCCTAAGTTCCGGCAAGCCCTGATGACGTCGTCTAGGATCAAGGGCATCAAAGTCGGCTGATGGGGCCACCTGTGTATTTGCACACTCAAATCTCAGCTTTGTTAGGATTGCACATGGCTCCCGAAGCAAACACTGCTATCGACTTTTTTCAAACCTCCAATCATGGTCCAACTGCACCAAACTTATGACACTTTGCGGTACAATGAGTTATCAAATTCGAAACTTCGAAGTTTGGTCATCGCTTTATTCATTTGTCTGCACCCAGAAAAGTCAGTCAATGCAGGGATTCGCAAACTGGCAAGTGAAGGGTAAAGCTCTTGCGGAAACTGCTAATGCAGGAAGCGCGATCACAACTCATCGCATTAAGAGTAGGAATCCACGCATTCTCATTCTGCAGATATGAATGTGTGCAGTTTGATAGCGAAGAAGGCTTGAACATGGTTCCCTTTCAATTTCTTTCCACCGAATGAGCACACTCTTCAATGAATTCTTCCGAAAAATTTCCTGTTGAATCAGGATACGCAAATGCCCCCTTTGAGTCGTGCCACAGATACCCGAGTCACATAAAGCATAATCTTGTAGGGTGACAGCGGCGGCCCATTGATCCAGATGGATGAAAATGACAAGGCCACACTTGTTGGAATCGCATCTGCTGGTACAAACGCGAACTGCGATCCCGATTTCGCTGACAGTGAGCTTTTCTTTTTCTTGATAACACCTACAACCCTCTGTTGTTAAAACTGTCACGGAATCGAAGAATATCAGAGCACATTCTTTTTAATATGTACTTAAGATATATTGGGCGAGTTCGTAGACATAACCAAATATGTGGACTGGATCTGCGCCAATACTGGTAAGTAATGTGGATTTCCAACACAACCGTCCACCTAGGAAAGAGAGATATGAGAAAAATTTGCTATTTGGTAAATACAAGAATATTAGGCTTTGTGAAAGCAGAGCGCAGTTTTTAGGTCGGAAACCACTGCCCCCCGGAAACCATCAAAGATGTGTAGTTTGAGCTAAAAAAACTGAAAATGACTGTTCTTCTAATTGATGCAAAGTCGATGGGTGCGATAAAGCACAAGATTATTAGTTGAAATCTTTGTAAAGTTTTACTGATAGGAATGACCTCTCACAGCCAAGTTGTTGAGATGACATTCCAAAACGAGGTTCTCATTCAACTACAATGAATGAACATCATTTTCTTGGTCTCTAAACAGGAAATCAATTTATTCGTGGGCCAGAACAAAATCAAAACTATGCCTCAAGCCTTTGTTGACTTCTCCACTTCTCTGCAGAAACTGGTGGACAAGCCTAGAAAGTTTGCCGATTTGTAAAGTCATACTGCTTAACTTTATATGCATTTCTCTGTTCTGTTCATCTCTTCTGTCCCGTATGTTTCGACGAACAACATACTGATGCTTTAGGTATTTGTTCGACTACTGAGAGCCAAGAGGCGAAATCGGAGAGTGGATCAGCAGAGAGGGGTATTGAATCAGCCAAGATAGATGATGCTTCTTCAGAAATTGAGTCTGCAGAGTCAACACTGAATACCAGTCAAGCTTGAAATAGCTCTATGCGAAGCACCGTATGGGAGTTGTTGTAATGGTGGATAATACGATACTGGATGATAAAGTATTGAAACTTATCTCAGGAAAAGCCCTTGCATCACTACCAAATGTTTTGCACGGCCCGTTGTCTGTTATCTGAAACGAACCATTATACGGGAGGTTCAACAATTTGGATAATTTTGGATTAAGTCGGAGAAATTTCGAAAATAAAGTAGAGAAAAGATTCACATACGCGCTCCAAAAGTAATCGCTGCTCCAGTGGCAACAACGGTCTAAGCGCGCTTTCGAAACGATGATGTTTTAAAAGCTTTTCTCTTCTTTGGAATTAACCTAAACTGAGAATGTGCAGCATGTTTTATAGAATTCACCAGGAGCATCGCTTATAGTTTCGTCGCTTAGCGGCCCATTGAATAGCGTTGGCATTACATCCATCACTGAGCGGCGCGACAAAGTGCGTCATTTAAGGGGTTTACAGAGTCCAAGTCGCGGCGTTTTTGTCCAGCGTCGAACCGTGCTGTATGTCGCAATATTGATTACCATGGATGACGATGGCGGTTGGCGCAGCGTGAAAAGCAGCGAGAGTAGACCGCAGAGTGCTTCGACGCTGCGACGATATTATTCAAAAACATTTTTGCAGCGCACGGACTGACGCTCGGAGACTACGCGCCAGTCGCTGCAGGTCTGCAGACTCTTTTGGGCCTGGCGTGCATACTTGCCTGCGGCACCTCCTAAAATTTCGTCGACGAGTGCGCATTGTTTTTACTTGCACGAAGGTGCATTATTAGACCACGAAACCGTCCCAGGTTGAATATTTTCGTAGCCCTGACTAGGGCTTGCCTTACATTTCCGGTGGGCTTTTATAAACCATGTGTTGAGAGTTGTAGGTATGGGACACAGTGTTGAAAATCCGTTTTCCAAATCCCCTAAATGCTCTAGAGATTTACAGAAGATTTCCAAAAAATGGGCATTCTCATAGCTTGGCGTAGATAAAAGGGGTACACGAAAGGCAATTTCCAGGATGTTTAAAAAAATTGTCTCGGATTGGGATGAAAACTTGTTTCTAGGAGTTGTTTTGGCTGCTGGTCACGAATCTGCCACTTTTGACGATTTCGAGAATGCTACGATCAAATTGTCTCAAGACATGTTGAGTGTGTCCGGATGAGAATGGCGGCCCACGCGGCCGACGTGCTTGGCATGCGGCCGTGGCATGTGCCGCTCTCGGACGAGTGTTGGATTTCAACGGCGACCATCCCCCCTCCCCACTTCTACAGAGCTGATTGATTGGGGCAGTGTTTGCTGCCAGCCAGTGCCGACCCCGTTCGTATTCGATGGCTGTGGAGCCGTTTCGCATGCTCGTTCGAGAGCGGCAAACGCGACGGCCGCCTGCCAAGCACGCCGGTCTCATGAGCCACCATTCTCATTCGGACACACTTTACATAGGTGTTATTCGGGTTGCGTAGCACGAACCTGCAACTCGTTTATCGATTTTTGATAGATTACGGTAGGTTACGGTGGGTATACGGTAGCTCGGTCAAAGTCTCAGATTTGAGTCAAAATTCAACTGTGGATGTTATTTGAAACGCTGAACACGAATTTGAGGTCAATTTTTGATATTCGAAATTTTAAGGAAAGTAAGGTTAAAATGCATTTTGCCTACCGTAACCTACCGTAACCCTAAGTAAGGCGAGGAATAGACCCCGGATTCGATTTCAGTGCCCCAAATAACCTGCATATGCAGGTTTTTCAGCCAAATCCGAAAAAATTTCTCTCAACACCCCGGAAATTCCCTGATCCCCTCACCTTTTTTTAAAGCAATGAAAATGCCATTCTTTGGAATCCCCGCAGCCATTTGTGGAATTTCAAGCACGGATCATTTATGTACTGTCACAGACCTACAGCAACGGCAACATGGTTTTCCTAATCTCCTCGGGAAATTCAAAGCAGCCCCTAGTGAGGGCGAAATAACTCCAGTAGTATGACAGTCCGTATCTAAAAACGTACCCAGAACTCAAGCTGATTAGCACAACACTAAGTGGGCCGGGCCTTTCCTAATCTTCTTAATCTCCTGATGGCACACGGGCGCAGTTTCGGGTTCGAAAATTACATGCAGATTATGACTGTCCGTATTTTAAACTCTGAAAGAACTTCGGGACACTAACAAAAAACTTAAAAACGGCATCTGGAAACTGATTCTTAGGTGTGATATGTATGACAGAAAAAAATGAGTTACCCAGAGCCATTTCGAACGACCTAACGAATCTTATTTACTTATTTGAGTCCCGGACTAATTTTTTCGCACGTTGATCTAAGGCGAACGATCCTATTAAAAAGCTTTTCGTGCTCCTAACGCTAACGCGGCAAGCGCACAACGCGTTAGCGTGGAGCGGGAGTATGAATTGCTTGACGCCACGTCCACGCTTCACGTGCTTCACGTGCTTGACGCTTTGGACACTGATATACTTCAGCGACAGCCGGTAGCCGGCGACGGACACGGCGACGGAGCTGTCGCCGCTGTATAAATTTCCACGCGCGTTTGCGTAGTTACATTTCTGAGTACGCGCATCTGCAGCCTGAATAATCCTACCGCTTTTGTTCATAACATTGTTTTCATGGATCAAGTTGTATGAGGAACACTTTCCTCGATGGAAAAATGTTACTGTGAAGTGTATGAATCACAAGTCTTCAATACATATTCATTTAAAATTAGGAGAAAAGCGTCCCGATTTGGTATGCTACTCTGATCATATTTTTCATTACATATATGACAACAACGAGCTAGGCAAGACCGAGAATGTACTCATGTAAAACAAATATGTAAATTGCACTAAACGTGCTAGAAGTATGCCTAGAAGTGGTAGAAAGGACGTATAAATGGGGACCCAAACGACAGCCTGTCGCTGGGTCAGTGCTCGTCCCGACACGATGAGTGATACTTGGCGGAACCTCTCGCTGCAGCGACAAGGAAGTATGCCAATGCCCTTTCTCCACCAGCGCAGCAACTTACGGTCGCAGAACACCGCGACGTGGCTGTTGCCCTGTGCCAAGGAACACCCGTACGATACTGGATTTGGCTGGTTCGCTGTCGCTAGCACCCGTCTCAGCGCACTGCGCCGCGACGGAAAGTCGCGAGGGCGACCGATTACCGCACGGTTTTCCCGTTTAAGGCATTACATCCCTCCTTGAACCAGCTACCGCGACAGGGGCTGCAGAGTGTTCCTGCGACAAGAAATTTATACCGGATGGTCCTTGCCCTAGCACGATTCGTAACGGATGACCGAGCCTGTCGCGGTCGCAAAGTTTTGGTATAACAATGGCCTTACTCGTACATCGAATTAATCAGACAATGGGGTGGACCGACCGGGGCAAGTTGCGTACTGACAAAGGGATGGGCGTCGTTTGAAAGGCAATCTGCACGCGGTCGGCACGCATAATAGCGCGGTCGATACCCACCGCCAAGCGGTCAGTACGCACTGTCACGCGGTTTGTACGAACGCTTTTCGGATACTAACAGCGGTAGACACGCATAGCCACGCGGACGGTACGCAATGAAACTGCCGTCGTTGGCTCTCGTACCGACCACTGCTGAAAAGGTATATTTTGTACTGACCGCGAGCATGGATGAATGCGCGCTGTCAGTACGCGTTTATAGAAGTTTGTGAGCGGTTGGTACGGAGCTAAGGCGTACCGACCGCAAGAACTATTTCTTGTGCGCGGTCAGTACTCAAATGCGCGCGTTCGGTACGAAATAAAATTTTTGCCCGCGGTCGGTCCGCCCCATTGTCTGAGTGCACCCAATTCATTATAATTACAACACTATCCTTTCATACCTTTGTTGAGAATGCATGTACCCTCTATAAAACGTCGAAATTCACATCATTCGAGGCGCGATCGGCGCGCGCGACGCCTCAGCCTCCGTCTGCCCTACGCTCTCTCATTGTCTCTAACCTCCGCTCCACACCAGCACGCGTAAGAACCATGTGAATTTCGCCGTTGTATAGCCTATACTGTCGTTCTTGGGGCCAAATTCCGGTCCGCACTTGCGAACTACGTATATTTCATCACACGACACGTGATAATCGTGCTGGGACCACCCTTCTGCCAGAACGAGTATCACGTGTCGCATCTCAGGCACTCGAGGGGAGTGAGCCTCGTTCATTTTCGCTCAAGGAGCCAGCCTTCAGCCGTGATTAAGTGCGGAGACTATGATGGACGGCGCTCCGACCACCGTTGAGCCAGCTCTCAGCGTCGCGACGCGTTTATTGTTACTGGGGCAGTTTTCCGCCGTGAAGCACACAATCTCAACGGCGCCAAGGATTCAAATCTTCTCAAACATTAATGTTATCTGCTTTTTAAAGATTGACGCTAATTCCTCAGGCAACAGCTTTCTTATTAGCTACGCGTTCCTTTTGATGCGTTCTGAGACTCTTATACTGATTTGTTGTCCTGTTCTCTGCCTTTCATTTGTAAATGCTTGTAATGCTAAAGATATTTGTGGGAACAGGCCGTTGCTTGAATTTTTTTCAAACTTCCGAGTGTTCTTACGAATTTTCTTCCTTTTGATCATTTCAGGAGTACGAGCAAGGAGCTTCGGGGGCTCGCTCTGCTCCTGAACAAATCATGCGTATTGTCACGGCGAACCATGACTAAAAGAAAAACGGAAAAGGAAAAAAGGGGGAAGGATGAGAGACGTCGCAAATATTTTGGAACTTATCGCGCTCCAGGGCCAATTTGACCGCGCGCGGTCGCAACGAGCCGGAGGTTCTGGAGGGAAGCGGAAGGCCTTGAGTTTTTTTTGGTAAACAACCTTTTCTGCTGGTCCCATCCTCGACAGCCACCGCGCCTTTTGGTGGCCCTCTTTTGCTCATCCCCTACTTTATCTTGATTTTGCGTGTTTATTGGATACGTGTCTGGCAGTGTATTATTTTGGTTGGCCGATCGACCCGCTGCATAATTCTCGTGGGTTGTGCCTCAAGAGGCAACTCGCCGACTTTCACCATCAAGGAGGACAACGATCGCCAAAGGTACCGATTGTACCCCATTTCATAACCTTATAAACTTATTATTCTTCATTTCCACTGAACCACCTGAAACTCCTTGGGCCCCCTTTTTGAATCCACTCCACATCCCGGTCAAAGTCCACTATGCGATCAATTGCCATCCTACTTGACACGTATCGATCAATCCTGTATAGACAGGCTTTGACTGGAGTTCATGACTTACATTTTCAAAATACGTGTTTTAACGGTCGGAGCCGTTCGGGCCCCTGAAGCACTACCGCTATCCTCACTTCAACTGTTTTTATTACATGAGACATGAAGTCATTTGCTCGTCGTTTTTATTCCTGCTGTGTGAATCCTGCTCCTAAAGACTATGAAGCTTAAATTTTTGTAGAATCTGTGCATTCATGACGTTTTTCAACCAACTCTATGAGAGAGTACCTTTTTTGCATTGAGTGCATTAAGGTAAAGCGAGTGCCATTACGGTGCAAAAGACGCTTCCACTTTCCGGAATTAGGTTAGGTATTTTTCGATATGCAGGCGGGTTGTTGGGGCTTGCTGGTTACGAATCTTTGCTCCTTTTCCATTTCTTTTCGGAAGATTACGGTGGGTGTGCAATATTTCACTTGAAACTCCAGATTAGGCCAAAACAGTCTGGGAAGTATCCTTGGAGTGCCGATCACGTACTATGCTTATCTGGGTCAAATTCCGGTCCGTAATTGCGTCTCGACACGCATTGCGGCCGCACACTCCCGAGTCAGAAGAGCTTCCAGCGCCGCAGCCGCCGATCTGCTGACTCTAGGTGGGTTTTGGAAACTGGAAACTAAGAAAAATTGGGGAAAATTGTATAGAAAAGCCACATCGAGTCGGCTTTGGCGTTGGAAACCCGACTGACTCGAGCGCGTGCGGCTGCAAAGCGTGTTCAGACGCAATTGCGGACCGAAATTTGGCCCAGATAAGCACAGTACCTTATCGACATTCTTTTTTTTCGATCGATGAGGGATCACGATAAGTTGCTTGAGCGAAATTATCTCGAGCATGGCGTACCCTATCTCAATCCTGCTAAAATCGACTCAAAAAAATGCTGGATTAATGTTAAAAACCCCGAAAGAACTTCATTCCGCAAAGTTTAGGTCTTATCTGAAGCACAGAGCCACCATGTATCTGTCAGTAGCCTACCGTTGTCTTCCAATAACTTAGTGTGCAAAGAAACGCATTAGTTTTCGGAGTCTGAAAGTGCGATAACATCCAAGATGAGTGGTTCTTTTAGGACATCCCTTTCCAGCAATATAAGTCATCCTCCCTCGTTCGTCGCTTAGTACGCTTAAGCCAAAAAATTGTGCTCTCTCATCGCTGTACACGCCTAACAATAGGCCGAATTTTGACCAACGTTCGCTGACAACCGTTCATTCCAGGAAAAGGCCAGCGGCCCCGCAAGCTTTTTTAAATATAATTGTGCGTTGAAGCCTTCCAGTTTTGATTAGTTATTTCCAGGAAATCTCAGCACTATAATGAGGAAAATATTTTTCTGGAGAAAATAATTCCTATCGAAACAAAACAGGAACTTGACTTGGGTGAGCTAGAAGAAACTACCCTTTATCGTTGACGTCTTAGATAAATATTTCAGGTGACGTCAGTCAGCGAAGGGTGTTCAGTTTCAATCGCAATGCGACACCCAGTAGAAACCTGGCTCCGATCCGGTTGTCGTTGCACGACTGCGTAACCCACAATACGCTGAATCTCCATAAGGCATTTAAAGGAATACAAAATAGCTGACTCCTTTGAACATCTGGAAAATATGGTTAATCACCAGACACACGCTAGCCGTAGGACAGCGCTGAGACGAATGAGAGTGGTTAAGCGGAATAACTGTTTCTTCAAGAAAATAGTAGGAAAAACTTCGTTCGTTGGGCTTTAATGATACCTTGTCCTTGCACACTTACTCAGTATGGGATCGTGTCGTACGTAAGAACCCTAAAGTGTCACTGTTTTTCTTCTTCCAAGTAAGACTTCACAGAATGATAGCTAGAGTGTTAAATTTTGAGAAAATGATGCGTTTTGCATTGCCAAGCGCATCAGTTTATGGAAAACGAGATGTCAACACATTGAAAGGATTTCCTATCAGTTTGTGATACACAGGATATATATTACCAGTAGTTAACTATTTATGTGATAAGCCTATCCTTACATGATCTCTTTGCATCCCATTGTTCATTAGTTGTTATTTAGTGGATTTTACATCCCATTCTGTTCCGCAGCACCGTTCTAACTTCGATTTGATTTGTGTTCGGGTTTACAACCCGTACCTATTCGGGAGATATTGATCTGATTCTACTCCCCTCTCTGAAACGACTTGCGTAGGATTTTATGATTGTTTAGCGTTTCAATGAAGAAATATCTCAAGTTTGCTTTATTCACATTCACATGACATTGAAGCGAAAAAAAGCGTGGAATTCACCACGCTCGAAAATGTTGTATATTTGTGAAATTTGATGTTGTTTTTTACTGTTAAGATTTTAGCAATTATGCGAAATAATAAATTTTCGTATTTCTGTAGTTATTTACCAGTATACCTAATGTAAATGGGTGCTATCGCAGCAGGGGCATCGAACATGGCCACTCCCATTCTCCATGCAGCCGCGTAATTCTGATAGCAACCCGGAGTTTCCTTTCCACAATCAAGAGAAATGAGGTGGCGCGGAAAATTGGGCATGGCCAAATGCCCCCCTGCTGCGATACTTCCCATAAAAGTTGTGAAACGTGAGCACAAAGCGGCCAGAACGAAGGAAATCCTAGATTGCCAGAATATGGGTTGAATCTTATCTACAGGAACGGAAAATGTGGGTAAAAGTGGAAAAATGTTTTTCTTCGCAGTTTGCATGCCCTAGTGGTGTCCCCCAAGGTGGGGTATTGTCACCTCTTCTCTTTAGTAATTATTGCTTCGACTTGCCGAGGCTGCTGAGAACCCACACTTCTATTAAGGTCCAAATGTATGCGGACGATATCAAAGTTTATGGGGAGTATAGTAGTAATGACAAGTCTGTGGTTTTTTCTGCTCTGACAGAATCGATTAGAAGATTGATGGAGTAGTCAGAACTTTGGGATATTCTTATGAACCTGTCGAAAATCTTTGTTGTTCACATGGGGAAGCGCCCGCCTTTACATTACAAATACGGTGACATTACTCTAAACATACGGAATAAAGTCAAAGACTTGGGAGTTACTATTACTGACCACTTGGACTTTTCTTCCCACATTCATGAAACGGTTCATAACGCACTGGGCACAGTCTTTTTCTTATTCAGGAACGTACATAGCAATGATAGTCACATTTTCCTCAGACTTTATAAAACATATGTTCTTCCCCAGCCTGAGTATGGCAGTCAGCTATGGAGCCCACAGAGCAAAAAACTCCAAACCAAACTAGAGAAGGTCCAACAGACGTTTACGCGCATTCTCATGTACAGAGTCGCTCCCAATCCTGGGTACCCTCGTTCGATGCCTAGTTACACAGAAAGACTGCAATACTTCGAACTTAATAGCTTGTTATATCGTAGAGTTCAAATGATATGGGGTGGTAGGAAACCAGGCGAGAGCGGGACGTAGGGATGAGCTTAAGGTGCCACTTAAGTGGCACCTGAAGTTTTGACACAATTTCGTAGAATTGTTAATTAGGGTGCCAGAAGCTCGAAAATCGAAAAACTACGCGAGAGCTCGACATTACGTCGACCTCATGAGGACATTTCGCAGCCATTTCCGGGTGGTCTTCTCGTTCACATGAGGGGCACAAGAGCGTCATCTCGTTCTCTGTGCGAGAGGACGGAGAAATAGTGTGTCGTAGAGGAGGGAGAGACGGCGAGGTCGCCTTCTCCGAAAATCTACTCCCGTGTAGATTTTGGTCGCCCTCAGAGACAGTGGCTGATGATTGGAGCAAAGTTCACGCGCCAGCCGTGGACACCCGTTCTCCTCTTGGTCAATATCTCTCGTCTTTGGCATTATTTCCTTCATCAAATTCTTCTTCAATGGAGTATTTGATTCCTCATTCCACTGGTTGTTCTTTTTTGTTTAGGCCTTCATGAGTAAACTCTTACTCATTCGATATTTCCTACCTTTTTTGCCGTTTTGTTCCCTAACACACAATGACACCCTCTCTTTCAGCACTCGGTATTGTAAATATAGCGAACATCGTCAATATGCACCAGGCGTTCCCTTCACAGTGGATAGGTTAGCCTTATACTTTGCTCTCCCCATTCGCGTGTTTTCCTTTTTATCGCGTCTTTTTTTTTGAGCTATTGTTGCGGTACTTTGGTTGACTACAGCAGAACTGAATATCGTGAACCGTTATTGTTAATACTATACTTTGGAAAAACTGTTGAGTACCCCAATTTTTCGGATAAATGCGAAAATCCTTTTTCTTTCGTATTTCTAATTTTTGAAAATATTCGAAAATCAAAATTTTCGAATAAACTCGAAAATGGTATTTTTCGATATCTGGATTTTCGAATATATGAATAAACTCGTAAATGGTATTTTTCGAAATTCGGACTCTCAAATATATTCGAAAAACTGATTTTTCGAATTCCAAATTTTCGACTATATTACAAAACCGATTTGAAAATATATTTTTTCAAATTATCTTTTCGAATTTTCGAAAAAAAATCATATTTTTCGGATAAATTTTCTCGAATTTTCAAATGATGAATGCCACATCACGTGAATTTTGTGAATCGCGCCACAAAATTCGCTCTAGCTCGAAAGCTTCAGGAGCACAGGATTCAAAATGAATCAGTGGTAGAAGAACTATTCGTACTCCTCAACGCCTGCGCGTGATGCGCGGGCTTGGCGCTGAAGCATGAATACTTTCTGCGCGCATCACGCTATTTGCGGAGACCGAATGCTCCGGCGGCGGCGCTATGGCGGAGCCGAATAAAGTGGGCCTCAACTTATCCAAACAAGCAAATCTTGTACACGCGTTCGCCATCATGGCAGCAAAGTGTAATACTGGAATCAATTATCGTGAAACAGAATGAAATTGATGATGGACTACTAATGATGAAAAAGTCGTTAAGGGCCGTCGCCGCCATGGCGGAACGGGCGCCACGTGCCTGCTTGACGTCAGGGTACTCATACTCCAACGCCACGCTCGCGCGTCACGGGCTGACATTGAGGAGTATGAATAGCACCTAAAAGATAAAGATTCATATTTCGCTAAATAACATACTGGTAATGTGAGAGGAGCATGTTTACAGGTCTGCGAAGCCACGACGATGAATGGGGGATCAGCAGCACCATGTCTTTGAAGAATACCTCTGTTAATGTTGAATGTTATATTTGACTGAAAATAAATCGGTTTCAATTTTAAATTCCCTCTGTCCTCAAAAATTTTCTTACATTATAGCTGTCGCTTGAATATAGTGAGACTATCAGAGCAATAATTCTAACGAATTTTTTTGACAGCTGAGGTAGGCATCATTAAATAAGGGGCAGCGCGGCGGCCAGCCTGAGGTGAGTAGTGGTTAAGGAACAGACAAATTCTGATTTTGCGGGTGCGAGGATTTCTCGCAAGAGTAAGAATCTCAAGCAGTGTTGGCGGCAACCTTTTTGCGGGTCTGTGCTTTATGCTAAAGACCTAAGGTCCATGCATAGTCAGGCGACAATGCCGCGCCGCCACAGTGACTGGTAGAGGGCACTACACAGCCTCGCGCCTGTCATTCATTTCCCAACATTTCGGCGTTATTTTTGCCCCCCGACTATGCGTAAATCTATAGAGAATGTGCACTGCATAAGTGGCCCCGCAGAGAAGCAGCTATTATCGATCGGACGAACTGTTCCGCGTTTACTATACCCGTGAAGTTTTGTGAATATTCGGTGTAATCGAAATGTTGAACGCCGGTAAAGGGGCTCTCTACACACTGAGGGAGGAGTTGTCTTGCCTTCTGCTGCTTTATTTCCACTCGGGACCACTCTGCTTGGATTAAGTAGCGTCACGTGTCAAACGGCATAAACCGGACAACGCTTCCTTTTCTGTGCGTGTAGAGAGCTCCTATACCTTGAACGCCTGAGAAGGGACTGCTTCTCAAAGGTTTTTATAAAGCGCAAACATTAGTGGTGGCCATAAGCATATGACGACCGGCCACCTAATAAAATCTAAAGAAGAATAATAATAATAAATCCGATATTAATAAAATGATTATTCTGACATGAGTAATGATAGTAATAACAATACCGACAATGCTTTAGCGAAAATAAGAATAATATCGACTATAATAATACTATTAATCATACTAATAATGATAAAAATAATGTGTTCACTGATTTTTGTTACTGTTATCAATATAATAATGTATTATTATCATTAATATTGTTATTATTATTACTATTACTATTATTATTATTATTATTATTATTATTATTATTATTATTATTATTATTTTTATTATTATTATTATTATTATTATTATTATTATTATTATTATTATTATTATTATTATTATTATTCTTTTTATTATTTTATTATCTTATTATAATTATTATTATAATTATTATTATTATTATTAATATTATTATTATTATTATTATTATTACTATTATTATTATTATTATTATTAGTATTATTATTATTATTATTATTATTATTATTATTATTATTATTATTATTATTATTATTATTATTATTATTATTATTATTATTATTATTATTATTATTATTATTATTATTACTAGTGACCCTTCGGGTCCCTAGCCCGGGGCAACCACTTGACTTGAAGGCTGCAAACCCTCTGTTTTAGAGTCGAATTCACTAAGGTGTATCGCGCGCGAATGCTGCTACTCAACTATCCCACACTCACACTGTCTGTTGCCCAGCTCCACATACGCACGCGAAGGAGCAATAAGTTTCACTTCCTAATGTAGGGTACAAGCTCCTAAACATACTTGTGAAAGCAACGTGAATAGACCAGTACGTCTACAACCATGGAGCCAGCGCCGTTCCAAAGACCGAATACCTCGATGGCAGTTGTATAGTTGTCCTTTTTGAAAAACGGTCAAACAAGCAATAAACATGACGTCAAAAAGCCTTTCAACTGCTCAATGTTTTCAATTCTCCAATAATGCTGCGCTCATAGGTGGCGACACGCAAAATCGGTACGTATCATTTGCATCCTCGCAGCGAGCAGGCTTCGTCGGCCACCCCCATCTAATATTCGTTTGGCTTTGCCAAACGATGGGTCGGCTATACCGGCAACCCTCCATTAAACACACGTAGTACTCGTTCGGCTCCGCCGAACGATGGGCCGGCTTCGCCGACCCACTTCCAATCACCACACGTAGTATTCATTCGGCTCTGCCGAACGATGGGCCGGCTTCGCCGGCCACCCTTCGTGTAGTATTCGTTCGGCTTCGCCGAACGATGGGCCGGCTTCGCCGGCCACCCTTTGTGTAGTATTCGTTCGGCTTCGCCGAACGATGCGCCGGCTTCGCCGACCCACCACCATTCACCACGCGTGGTATTCGTTCGGCTTTGCCGAACGATGGGCCGGCTCCACCGACCCACCTCCAATCACCGCGCGTAGTATTCGTTCGGCTCCGCCGAACGATGAGCGGCTTCGCCCACCTCCATTCACCACGCGTAGTATTCATTCGTGCTCCGCCGAACGATGGGCCGGCTTCGCCTGCCACCCTCGTAGTACTCGTTCGGCTTCCGCCGAACGATGGGCCGGCTTCGCCGACCCACCTCCATTCACCACGCGTAGTATACGTTTGGCTCCGCCGAAACGGTGGGCCGGTCGCCTGCTGCCCTCCGTAGTATTCGTTCGGCTTCGCCGAACGATGCGCGGCTTCGCCGACCCACCACCATTCACCACGCGTAGTATTCGTTCGGCTTTGCCGAACGATGAGCCGGCTTCGCCGACCCACCTCCAATCACCGCGCGTAGTATCGGTTCGGTTCGCCGAACGATGGGCCGGCTTCGTCGACCCACCTCCAATCACCACGCGTGGTATTCGTTCGGCTCCGCCGAACGATGGGCCGGCTTCGCCGACCCACCTCCATTCACCACGCGTAGTATTCATTCGTCTCCGCCGAACGACGCTTCGCCGACCCACCTCCAATCACCACGCGTAGTATTCATTCGTCTCCGCCGAACGATGGGCCGGCTTCGCCTGCCACCCTCCATGTAGTACTCGTTCGGCTCCGCCGAACGATGGGCCGGCTTCGCCGACCCACCTTCATTCACCACGCGTAGTATACGTTTGGCTCGGCCAAACAATGGACCTGCTTCGCCTGCTAACCTCCGTATAGTATTTGTTCGGCTCCGCCGAACGATGCGCCAACTTCGCCGACCCACCACCATTCACCACGCGTAGTATTCGTTCGGCTTTGCCGCCGAACGATGGAGCCAACTCCACCGACCCACCTCCAATCACCGCGCGTAGTATTTGTTCGGTTCCGCCGAACGATGGGCCGGCTTCGTCGACCCACCTCCAATCACCACGCGTAGTATTCGTTCGGCTCCGCCGAACGATGGTCCGGCTTTGCCGACCCACCTCCATTCACCACGCGTAGTATTCATTCGGCTCCGCCAAACGATGAGCCGGCTTTGCCGACCCACCTCCATTCACCACGCGTAGTATTCATTCGGCTCCGCCAAACGATGAGCCGGATTCGCCGACCCACCTCCATTCACCACGCGTAGTATTCATTCGGCTCCGCCGAACGATGGGCCGGCTTCGCCTGCCACCCTCCATGTAGTACTCGTTCGGCTCCGCCGAACGATGGGCCGGCTTCGCCGACCCACCTCCATTCACCACGCGTAGTATACGTTTGGCTCCGCCAAACGGTGGGCCGGCTTCGCCTGCTACCCTCCGTATAGTATTCGTTCGGCTTCGCCGAACGATGCGCCGGCTTCGCCGTCTCACCACCATTCACCACGCGTAGTATTCGTTCGGCTTTGCCGAACGATAGGCCGGCTTCGCCGACCCACCTCCGATCACCACGCGTAGTATTTGTTCGGTTCCGCCGAACGATGGGCCGGCTTCGTCGACCCACCTCCAATCACCCCGCGTAGTATTCGTTTGGCTTTGCCGAACGATGGGCCGGCTTCGCCGACCCACCTCCATTCACCACGCGTAGTATTCATTCGGCTCCGCCGAACGATGGGCCGGCTCCGCCGGCCACCCTCCGTGTAGTATTCGTTCGGCTCCGTCGAACGATGGGCCGGCTTCGCCGACCCACTTCCATTCACCACGCGTAGTATTCGTTCGGCTTCGCCGAACAATGGGCCGGCTTCGTCGACCCACCTTCAATCACCACGCGTAGTATTCGTTCGGCTTTGCCGAACGATGAGCTAACTCACCGACCCACCTCCAATCACCGCGCGTAGTATTCGTTCGGCTCCGCCGTAAGATGGGCCGGCTTCGCCGACCCACCTCCAATCACCACGCGTAGTATTCGTTCGGCTTCGCCGAACGATGGGCCGGCTTCGCCGACCCACCTCCATTCACCACGCGTAGTATTCATTCGTCTCCGCCGAACCATGGGCCAGCTTCGCCGGCCACCCTCCGTGTAGTATTCGTTCGGCTCCACCGAACGATGGACCGGATTCGCCGACCCACTTCCAATCACCACGCGTAGTATTCGTTCGGCTCCGCCGAACGATGGGCCGGCTTCGATGACCCATTTCCAATCACCACGCGTAGTATTCATTCGGCTCTGCCGAACGTTAGCCGAACGATGGGCCGGCTTCGCCGGCCACCCTCCGTGTAGTACTCGTTCGGCTCCGCCGAACGATGGGCCGGCTTCGTCGACCCACCTCCATTCACCACGCGTAGTATTCGTTCGGCTTCGTCGAACGATGGGCCGGCTTCCCCGACCCACCTCCAGTCACCACGCGTAGTATTCATTCGGCTCCGCCGAACGATGAGCCGGCTTCGCCGACCCACCTCCATTCACCACGCGTAGTATTCATTCGTCTCCGCCGAACGATGGGTCGGCTTCGCCTGCCACCCTCCATAGTACTCGTTCGGCTTGGCCGAACGATTGGCCGGCTTCGCCGAACCCACCTCCATTCACCACGCGTAGTATTCGTTTGGCTCCACCAAACGGTGGGCCGGCTTCATCTGCTACCCTCCGTAAACTATTCGTTCGGTTTCGTCGAACGATGGGCCGGCTTCGCCGACCCACCTCCATTCACCACGCGTAGTATTCGTCCGGCTTCGCCGAACGATGGGCCGGCTTCGCCGACCCACCACAATTCACCACGCGTAGTATTCGTTCGGCTTTTTGGAACGATGGGCCGGCTTTACCGACCCACCTCCAATCACCACGCGTAGTATTTGTTTGGCTTCGACGAACGATGGCCCGGCTTCGACGACCCACCTCCATTAACCACGCGTAGTATTAATTCGGCTCCGCCGAACGATGGGCCGGCTTCGCCGGCCACCTTCTGTGTAGTATTCGTTCGACTTCGCCGAACGATGGGCCGGCTTCGCCGACCCACTTCCATTCACTACGCGTAGTATTCGTTCGGCTTCGCCGAACGATGGGCCGGCTTCGCCGACCCACCTCCAATCACCACGCGTAGTATTCGTTCGGCTTTGCCGAACGATGGGCTGGCTCCACCGACCCACCTCCAATCACCGCGCGTAGTATTCGTTCGGCTCCGCCGTAAGATGGGCCGGCTTCACCGACCCACCTCCAATCACCACGCGTAGTATTCGTTCGGCTTCGCCGAACGATGGGCCGGCTTCGCCGACCCACCTCCATTCACCACGCGTAGTATTCATTCGTCTCCGCCGAACCATGGGCCAGCTTCGCCGGCCACCCTCCGTGTAGTATTCGTTCGGCTCCACCGAACGATGGACCGGATTCGCCGACCCACCTCCAATCACCACGCGTAGTATTCGTTCGGCTCCGCCGAACGATGGGCCGGCTTCGATAACCCATTTCCAATCACCACGCGTAGTATTCATTCGGCTCCGCCGAACGTTAGCCGAACGATGGGCCGGCTTCGCCGGCCACCCTCCGTGTAGTATTCGTTCGGCTCCGCCGAACGATGGGCCGGCTTCGCCGACCCACCTCCATTCACTACGCGTAGTATTCGTTCGGCTTCGCCGAACGATGGGCCGGCTTCGCCGACCCACCTCCAATCACCACGCGTAGTATTCGTTCGGCTTTGCCGAACGATGGGCCGGCTCCACCGACCCACCTCCAATCACCGCGCGTAGTATTCGTTCGGCTCCGCCGAACGATGGGCCGGCTTCGCCGACCCACCTCCAATCACCACGCGTAGTATTCGTTCGGCTTCGCCGAACGATGGGCCGGCTTCGCCGACCCACCTCCATTCACCACGCGTAGTATTCATTCGTCTCCGCCAAACCATGGGCCGGCTTCGCCGGCCACCCTCCGTGTAGTATTCGTTCGGCTCCGCCGAACGATGGACCGGCTTCGCCGACCCACCTCCATTCACTACGCGTAGTATTCGTTCGGCTTCGCCCAACGATGGGCCTATCTTCGATAACCCATTTCCAATCACCACGCGTAGTATTCGTTCGGCTCCGCCGAACGTTAGCCGAACGATGGGCCGGCTTCGCCGGCCGCCCTCCAATGTAGTATTCGTTCGGCTCCGCCGAAACGATGGGCCGGCTTCGTCGACCCACCTCCATTCACCACGCGTAGTATTCGTTCGGCTTCGTCCGAACGATGGGCCATGGCTTCCGACCCACCTCCAGTCACCACGCGTAGTATTCATTCGGCTCCGCCGAACGTTAATGAACGATAAGCCGGTTTCAACGGCCACGCCTTTGGGTAGTATTCTGTTCGGCTTCGCCTAACGATAAGGCCTCATTCGGCTCCGCCGAACGTTAGCCGAACGATGGGCCGGCTTCGCCGGCCACCCTCCGATGTAGTATTCGTTCGGCTCCGCCGAACGACAAGCGGCTTCGCCGACCCACCTCCAATCACCACGCGTAGTACTCGTTCGGCTCCGCTAAACGATGGGCCGGCTTCGATGGCCCATTTCCAATCACCACGCGTAGTATTCATTCGGCTCCGCCGAACGTTAGCCGAACCATGGGCCGGCTTCGTCGACCCACCTCCACTCACCACGCGTAGTATTCGTTCGGCTTCGTCGAACGATGGGCCGGCTCCCCCGCCCCACCTCCAGTCACCACGCGTAGTATTCATTCGGCTCCGCCGAACGTTAGCCGAACGATAAGCCGGCTTCAACGGCCAACCTTCGGGTAGTATTCGTTCGGCTTCGCCGAACGATGGGCCGGCTTCGCCGACCCACCTCCATTCACCACGCGTAGTATTCATTCGGCTTCGCCGAACGATGGGCTGGCTTCGCCGACCCACCTCCAATCACCACGCGTAGTATTCATTCGGCTCCGCCGAACGATGGGCCGGCTTCGCCGACCCACCTCCATTCACCACGCGTAGTATTCATTCGGCTCCGCCGAACGATGGGCCGGCATCGCCGGCCACCCTTTGGGTAGTATTCGTTCGGCTTCGCCGAACGATGGGCCGGCTTCGCCGACCCACCTCCAATCACCACGCGTAGTATTCGTTTGGCTCCGCCATACGATGGGCCGACTTCGCCCGCTACCCTCCGTATAGTATTCGTTCGGCTTCACCGAACGATGGGCCGGCTTCGCCGACCCACCTCCATTCACCACGCGTAGTATTCATTCGGCTCCGCCGAACGATGAGCCGGCTTCGCCGGCCACCCTCCGTGTAATATTTGTTCGGCTTCGCCGAACGATGGGCCGGCTTCGCCGACCCACCTCCATTCACCACGCGTAGTATACGTTTGGCTCCGCCAAACGGTGGGCCGGCTTCGCCTGCTACCCTCCGTATAGTATTCGTTCGGCTTCGCCGAACGATGCGCCGGCTTCGCCGACCCACCACCATTCACCACGCGTAGTATTCGTTCGGCTTTGCCGAACGATGGGCCGGCTCCACCGACCCACCTCCAATCACCGCGCGTAGTATTTGTTCGGTTCCGCCGAACGATGGGCCGGCTTCGTCGACCCACCTCCAATCACCACGCGTAGTATTCGTTCGGCTTCGCCGAACGATGGGCCGGCTTCGCCGACCCACCTCCATTCACCACGCGTAGTATTCATTCGTCTCCGCCGAACGATGGGCCGGCTTCGCCGGTCACCCTCCGTGTAGTATTCGTTCGGCTCCGCCGAACGATGGGCCGGCTTCGCCGACCCACCTCCATTCACTACGTGTAGTATTCGTTCGGCTTCGACGAACGATGGGCCGGCTTCGCCGACCCACCTCCAATCACCACGCGTAGTATTCGTTCGGCTTTGCCGAACGATGGACCGGCTCCACCGACCCACCTCCAATCACCGCGCGTAGTATTCGTTCAGCTCCGCTGAACGATGGGCCGGCTTCGCCGACCCACCTCCAATCACCACGCGTAGTATTCGTTCAGCTTCGCCGAACGATGGGCCGGCTTCGCCGACCCGCCTCCATTCACCACGCGTAGTATTCATTCGTCTCCGCCAAACCATGGGCCGGCTTCGCTGACCCACCTCCATTCACCACGCGTGGTATTCGTTCGGCTTCGCCGACCCACCTCCAATCACCACGCGTAGTATTCGTTCGGCTCCGCCGAACGATGGGCCGGCTTCGATGACCCATTTCCAATCACCACGCGTAGTATTCATTCGGCTCCGCCGAACGTTAGCCGAACGATGGGCCGGCTTCGCCGGCCACCCTCCGTGTAGTATTCGTTCGGCTCCGCCGAACGATGGGCCGGCTTCGTCGACCCACCTCCATTCACCACGCGTAGTATTCGTTCGGCTTCGTCGAACGATGGGCCGGCTTCCCCGACCCACCTCCAGTCACCACGCGTAGTATTCATTCGGCTCCGCCGAACGTTAGCCGAACGATAAGCCGGTTTCAACGGCCACCCTTTGGGTAGTATTCGTTCGGCTTCGCCTAACGATGGGCCTCATTCGGCTCCGCCGAACGTTAGCCGAACGATGGGCCGGCTTCGCCGACCCACCTCCAATCACCACGCGTAGTATTCGTTCGGCTCCGCCCAACGATGGGCCGGCTTCGATGACCCATTTCCAATCACCACGCGTAGTATTCATTCGGCTCCGCCGAACGTTAGCCGAACCATGGGCCGGCTTCGTCGACCCACCTCCACTCACCACGCGTAGTATTCGTTCGGCTTCGTCGAACGATGGGCCGGCTTCCCCGACCCACCTCCAGTCACCACGCGTAGTATTCATTCGGCTCCGCCGAACGTTAGCCGAACGATAAGCCGGCTTCAACGGCCAACCTTCGGGTAGTATTCGTTCGGCTTCGCCGAACGATGGGCCGGCTTCGCCGACCCACCTCCATTCACCACGCGTAGTATTCATTCGGCTTCGCCGAACGATGGGCTGGCTTCGCCGACCCACCTCCAATCACCACGCGTAGTATTCATTCGGCTTCGCCGAACGATGGGCCGGCTTCGCCGACCCACCTCCATTCACCACGCGTAGTATTCATTCGGCTTCGCCGAACGATGGGCTGGCTTCGCCGACCCACCTCCATTCACCACGCGTAGTATTCATTCGGCTCCGCCGAACGTTAGCCGAACGATGGGCCGGCTTCGCCGACCCACCTCCATTCACCACGCGTAGTATTCATTTGGCTCCGCCAAACGATGGACCGGCTTCGCCGACCCACCTCCAGTCACCACGCGTAGTATTCATCCGGCTCCGCCGGACGAAGGGTCCGCTTCGCCGACCCACCTCCATTCACCACGCGTAGTATTCATTCGTCTCCGCCGAACGATGGGCCGGCTTCGCCGACCCACACTCCATTCACCACGCGTAGTATTCATTCGGCTTTGCCGAACGATGGGCTGGCTCCACCGACCCACCTCCAATCACCACGCGTAGTATTCGTTCAGCTCCGCCGAACGAAGGGCCGGCTTCGCCGACCCACCTCCATTCACCACGCGTAGTATTCATTCACCTCCGCCGAACGATGGGCCGGCTTCGCCGACCCACCTCCATTCACCACGCGTAGTATTCATTCGTCTCCGCCGAACGATGGGCCGGCTTCGCCGACCCACCTCCAATCACCACGCGTAGTATTCGTTCGGCTCCGCCGAACGATGGGCCGGCTTCGCCGACCCACCTCCATTCACCACGCGTAGTATTCATTCGTCTCCGCCGAACCATGGACCAGCCTCGCCGGCGGCCACCTCCATTCACCACGTGTAGTCTTCGTCCGCCTCCGCCGAACGATGGACCGGATTCGCCGACCCACCTCCATTCACTACGCGTAGTATTCGTTCGGCTTCGCCGAACGATGGGCCGGCTTCGCTGACCCACCTCCATTCACCACGCGTGGTATTCGTTCGGCTTCGCCGACCCGCACTCCAACCACCACGCGTAGTATTCGTTCGGCTCCGCCGAACGATGGAGCCAACTTCGTTGACCCATTTCCAATCACCACGCGTAGTATTCATTCGGCTCCGCCGAACGTTAGCCGAACGATGGGCCGGCTTCGCCGACCTGCACCCTCCGTGTAGTATTCGTTCGGCTCCGCCGGAACGATGGCCGGCTTCGTCGACCCACCTCCATTCACCACGCGTAGTATTCGTTCGGCTTCGTCGAACGATGGGCCAACTTCCCGACCCACCTCCAGTCACCACGCGTAGTATTCATTCGGCTCCGCCGAACGTTAGCCGAACGATAAGCCGGCTTCAACGGCCACCCTTTGGGTAGTATTAGTTCGGCTTCGCCGAACGATGGGCCTCATTCGGCTCCGCCGAACGTTAGCCGAACGATAAGCCGGCTTCAACGGCCACCCTTTGGGTAGTATTCGTTCGGCTTCGCCGAACGATGGGCCTCATTCGGCTCCACCGAACGTTAGCCGAACGATGGGCCGGCTTCGCCGGCCACCCTCCGTGTAGTATTCGTTCGGCTCCGCCGAACGATGGGCCGGCTTCGCCGACCCACCTCCAATCACCACGCGTAGTATTCGTTCGGCTCCGCCCAACGATGGGCCGGCTTCGATGACCCATTTCCAATCACCACGCGTAGTATGTATTCATTCGGCTCCACCGAACGTTAGCCGAACCATGGGCCGGCTTCGTCGACCCACCTCCACTCACCACGCGTAGTATTCGTTCGGCTTCGTCGAACGATGGGCCGGCTTCCCCGACCCACCTCCAGTCACCACGCGTAGTATTCATTCGGCTCCGCCGAACGTAAGCCGAACGATAAGCCGGCTTCAACGGCCAACCTTCGGGTAGTATTCGTTCGGCTTCGCCGAACGATGGGCCTCATTCGGCTCCGCCGAACGTTAGCCGAACGATGGGCCGGCTTCGCCGGCCACCCCCCGTGTAGTATTCGTTCGGCTCCGCCGAACGATGGGCCGGCTTCGGCGGCCCACCTCCAATCACCACGCGTAGTATTCGTTCGGCTCCGCCCAACGATGGGCCGGCTTCGATGACCCATTTCCAATCACCACGCGTAGTATGTATTCATTCGGCTCCACCGAACGTTAGCCGAACCATGGGCCGGCTTCGTCGACCCACCTCCACTCACCACGCGTAGTATTCATTCGGCTTCGCCGAACGATGGGCTGGCTTCGCCGACCCACCTCCAATCACCACGCGTAGTATTCGTTCGGCTCCGCCCAACGATGGGCCGGCTTCGATGACCCATTTCCAATCACCACGCGTAGTATTCATTCGACTCCGCCGAACGTTAGCCGAACCATGGGCCGGCTTCGTCGACTCCACCTCCAATCACCACGCGTAGTATTGGTTCGGCTTCGCCGAACGATGGACCGGCTTCGCCAACCCACCTCCAATCACCACGCGTAGTATTCATTCGGCTCCGCCGAACGTTAGCCAAACGATAAGCCGGCTTCACCGGCCACCCTTTGGGTAGTATTCGTTCGGCTTCGCCGAACGATGGGCCGGCTTCGCCGACCCACCTCCATTCACCACGCGTAGTATTCATTCGGCTTCGCCGAACGATGGGCCGGCTTCGCCGACTCACCTCCATTCACCACGCGTAGTATTCATTCGGCTTCGCCGAACGATGGGCTGGCTTCGCCGACCTACCTCCATTCACCACTCGTAGTATCCGTTCGGCTTCGCCGAACGGTGGGCTGGCTTTGCCGACCCACCTCCATTCAACACCACGCGTAGTATTCATTCGGCTCCGCCGAACGCTAGCCGAAAGATGGGCCGGCTTCGCCGACCCACCTCCATTCACCACGCGTAGTATTCATTCAACTCCGCCAAACCATGGGCCGGCTTCGCCGACCCACCTCCATTCACCACGCGTAGTATTAATTCGTCTCCACCGAACGATGGGCCGGCTTCGCCGACCCACCTCCATTCACCACGCGTAGTATTCATTCGGCTTCGCCGAACGATGGGCCGGCTTCGTCGACCCACCTCCGTGTAGTATTCGTTCGACTTCGCCGAACAATGGACCGGCTTCGCCGGCTCACCTCCATTCACCACGCGTAGTATTCATTCGGCTTCGCCGCCGGATGGGCCGGTTTCGCCGACCCACCTCCATTCACCACGCGTAGTATTCATTTGGCTCCGCCAAACGATGGGCCGGCTTCGCCGACCCACCTTCATTCACCACGCGTAGTATTCGTTATGCTTTGCCGAACGATGGGCCGGCTTCGCTGACCCACCTCCGTCTAGTATTCGTTCGGCTCCGCCGAACGATGAGCCGGCTTCGCCGACCCACCTCCATTCACCACGCGTAGTATTCATTTGGCTCCACCAAACGATGGGCCGGCTTCGCCGACCCACCTCCATTCACCACGCGTAGTATTCGTTCGGCTTCGCCGAACGATGGGCCGTCTTCGCCGGCCACCCTCCGTGTAGTATTCGTTCGGCTTCGCCAAACGATGGGCCGGCTTCGCCGGCCACTTTCGTAGCTACCGTTTACGTCTTCTGAAGTCCTATTAAGTTTCCACGTCACCTCGATCACGTCTTCTGAAGTCCTACTGAGTTCCCACGTTACGCCGATCACGTCTTCTGAAGTCCTACTGACCTCCCACGTCACCTCGATCACGTCTTCTGAAGCCCTATTGAATTCCCACGGCACCCCGATCACGTCTTCTGAAGCCCTGCTGAATTCCCACGGCACCCCGCTCCCGTCTTCTGAAGCCCTACTGAATTCCCACGGCACCCCGATCACGTCTTCTGAAGTCCTACTGAATTCCCACGTCACCCCGATCACGTCTTCTGATGCCCTAATGAATTCCCACGTCACCCCGATCACGTCTTCTGAAGCCCTACTGAATTCCCGCGGCACCCCGATTACGTCTTCTGAAGCCCTACTGAATTCCGTCGGCACCCCGATCACGTCTTCTGAAGTCCTACTAAATTCCCACGTCACCCCGATCACGTCTTCTGAAGCCCTACTGAATTCCCACGGCACCCCGATCACGTCTTCTGAAGTCCTACTGAATTCCCACGTCACCCCGATCACGTCTTCTGAAGCCCTACTGAATTCCCACGGCACCCCGATCACGTCTTCTGAAGCCCTACTGAATTCCCACGGCACCCCGATCACATCTTCTGATGCCCTACTGAATTCCCACGGCACCCCGATCACATCTTCTGATGCCCTAATGAATTCCCACGTCACCCCGATCACGCCTTCTGATGCGCTACTGAATTCCCACGGCACCCCCATCACGTCTCCTGAAGTCCTACTAAATTCCCACGTCACCCCGATCACGTCTTCTGAAGCCCTACTGAATTCCCACGGCACCCCGATCACGTCTTCTGAAGCCCTGCTGAATTCCCACGGCACCCCGATCACATCTTCTGATGCCCTACTGAATTCCCACGGCACCCCGATCACGTCTTCTGAAGTCCTACTGAATTCCCACGGCACCCCGATCACGTATTCTGAAGTCCTACTAAATTCCCACGTCACCCCGATCACGACTTCTGAAGCCCTACTGAATTCCCATGGCATCCTGATCACGTCTTCTGAAGCCCTACTGAATTCCCACGGCACCCCGATCACATCTTCTGATGCCCTACTGAATTCCCACGTCACCCCGATCACGTCTTCTGAAGCCCTACTGAATTCCCACGGCACCCCGATCACGTCTTCTGAAGTCCTACTAAATTCCCACGTCACCCCGATCACGTCTTCTGAAGCCCTACTGAATTCCCACGGCACCCCGATCACATCTTCTGATGCCCTACTGAATTCCCACGGCACCCCGATCACATCTTCTGATGCCCTAATGAATTCCCACGTCACCCCGATCACGTCTTCTGAAGCCCTACTGAATTCCCACGGCACCCCGATCACGTCTTCTGAAGCCCTACTGAATTCCCACGGCACCCCGATCACGTCTTCTGAAGTCCTACTGAATTCCCACGGCACCCCGATCACATCTTCTGATGCCCTAATGAATTCCCACGTCACCCCGATCACGCCTTCTGATGCGCTACTGAATTCCCACGGCACCCCCATCACGTCTTCTGAAGTCCTACTGAATTCCCACGTCACCCCGATCACGTCTTCTGAAGCCCTACTGAATTCCCACGGCACCCCGATCACATCTTCTGATGCCCTACTGAAATCCCACGTCAGCCCGCTCACGTCTTCTGAAGCCCTACTGATTTCCCACGTCACCCCGATCACGTCTTCTGAAGCCCTACTGAATTCCCGCGGCACCCCGATCACGTCTTCTGAAGCGCTACTTAATTCCCACGGCACCCCCATCACGTCTTCTGAAGTCCTACTAAATTCCCACGTCACCCCGTTCACGACTTCTGAAGCCCTACTGAATTCCCACGGCACCCCGATCACGTCTTCTGAAGTCCTACTGAATTCCCACGTCACCCCGATCACGTCTTCTGAAGTCCTACTGAATTCCCACGGCACCCCGATCACATCTTCTGATGCCCTACTGAATTCCCACGGCACCCCGATCACGTCTTCTGAAGTCCTACTAAATTCCCACGTCACCCCGATCACGTCTTCTGAAGCCCTACTGAATTCCCACGGCACCCCGATCACGTCTTCTGAAGCCCTACTGAATTCCCACGGCACCCCGATCACGTCTTCTGAAGTCCTACTAAATTCCCACGTCACCCCGATCACGTCTTCTGAAGCCCTACTGAATTCCCACGGCACCCCGATCACGTCTTCTGAAGCCCTACTGAATTCCCACGGCACCCCGATCACATCTTCTGATGCCCTACTGAATTCCCACGTCACCCCGATCACGTCTTCTGAAGCCCTACTGAATTCCCACGGCACCCCGATCACGTCTTCTGAAGTCCTACTGAATTCCCACGTCACCCCGATCACGTCTTCTGAAGCCCTACTGAATTCCCACGGCACCCCGATCACGTCTTCTGAAGCCCTACTGAATTCCCACGGCACCCCGATCACATCTTCTGAAGCCCTACTGAATTCCCACGGCACCCCGATCACATCTTCTGATGCCCTACTGAATTCCACGTCACCCCGATCACGTCTTCTTAAGCCCCACTGAATTCCCACGGCACCCCGATCACGTCTTCTGAAGTCCTACTGAATTCCCACGTCACCCCGATCACGTCTTCTGAAGCCCTACTGAATTCCCACGGCACCCCGATCACATCTTCTGATGCCCTACTGAATTCCCACGGCACCCCGATCACATCTTCTGATGCCCTACTGAATTCCCACGTCACCCCGATCACGTCTTCTGAAGCCCTACTGAATTCCCACGGCACCCCGATCACGTCTTCTGAAGTCCTACTGAATTCCCACGTCACCCCGATCACGTCTTCTGAAGCCCTACTGAATTCCCACGTCACCCCGATCACGTCTTCTGAAGCCCTACTGAATTCCCACGGCACCCCGATCACATCTTCTGAAGCCCTACTGAATTCCCACGGCACCCCGATCACGTCTTCTGAAGCCCTACTGAATTCCCACGGCACCCCGATCACGTCTTCTGAAGTCCTACTGAATTCCCACGGCACCCCGATCACGTCTTCTGAAGCCCTACTGAATTCCCACGGCACCCCGATCACGTCTTCTGAAGTCCTACTGAATTCCCACGGCACCCCGATCACGTCTTCTGAAGTCCTACTAAATTCCCACGTCACCCCGATCACGTCTTCTGATGCCCTACTGAATTCTCACGGCACCCCGATCACATCTTCTGAAGCCCTACTGAATTCCCACGGCACCCCGATCACATCTTCTGATGCCCTACTGAATTCCCACGGCACCCCGATCACATCTTCTGATGCCCTAATGAATTCCCACGTCACCCCGATCACATCTTCTGATGCCCTACTGAATTCCCACGGCACCCCGATCACGTCTTCTGAAGCCCTACTGAATTCCCACGGCACCCCGATCACGTCTTCTGAAGCCCTACTGAATTCCCACGGCACCCCGATCACATCTTCTGATGCCCTACTGAATTCCCACGGCACCCCGATCACGTCTTCTGAAGCCCTACTGAATTCCCACGGCACCCCGATCACGTCTTCTGAAGTCCTACTAAATTCCCACGTCACCCCGATCACGTCTTCTGAAGCCCTACTGAATTCCCACGGCACCCCGATCACGTCTTCTGAAGTCCTACTGAATTCCCACGTCACCCCGATCACGTCTTCTGAAGCCCTACTGAATTCCCACGGCACCCCGATCACATCTTCTGATGCCCTACTGAATTCCCACGGCACCCCGATCACGTCTTCTGAAGCCCTACTGAATTCCCACGGCACCCCGATCACATCTTCTGATGCCCTACTGAATTCCCACGTCACCCCGATCACGTCTTCTGAAGCCCTACTGAATTCCCACGGCACCCCGATCACGTCTTCTGAAGCCCTACTGAATTCCCACGGCACCCCGATCACATCTTCTGATGCCCTAATGAATTCCCACGTCACCCCGATCACGTCTTCTGAAGCCCTACTGAATTCCCACGGCACCCCGATCACGTCTTCTGAAGTCCTACTGAATTCCCACGGCACCCCGATCACGTCTTCTGAAGCCCTACTGAATTCCCACGGCACCCCGATCACGTCTTCTGAAGCCCTACTGAATTCCCACGGCACCCCGATCACGTCTTCTGATGCCCTACTGAATTCCCACGGCACCCCGATCACATCTTCTGATGTCCTACTGAATTCCCACGTCACCCCGATCACGTCTTCTGAAGTCCTACTAAATTCCCACGTCACCCCGATCACGTCTTCTGAAGCCCTACTGAATTCCCGCGGCACCCCGATTACGTCTTCTGAAGCCCTACTGAATTCCCATGGCATCCTGATCACGTCTTCTAAAGCCCTACTGAATTCCCACGACACCCCGATCACATCTTCTGATGCCCTACTGAATTCCCACGGCACCCCGATCACGTCTTCTGAAGCCCTACTGAATTCCCACGGCACCCCGATCACGTCTTCTGAAGTCCTACTAAATTCCCACGTCACCCCGATCACGTCTTCTGAAGCCCTACTGAATTCCCACGGCACCCCGATCACGTCTTCTGAAGCCCTACTGAATTCCCACGGCACCCCGATCACATCTTCTGATGCCCTAATGAATTCCCACGTCACCCCGATCACATCTTCTGAAGTCCTACTAAATTCCCACGTCACCCCGATCACGTCTTCTGAAGCCCTACTGAATTCCCACGGCACCCCGATCACGTCTTCTGAAGTCCTACTAAATTCCCACGTCACCCCGATCACGTCTTCTGAAGCCCTACTGAATTCCCACGGCACCCCGATCACATCTTCTGATGCCCTACTGAATTCCCACGGCACCCCGATCACGCCTTCTGATGCGCTACTGAATTCCCACGGCACCCCCATCACGTCTTCTGAAGTCCTACTAAATTCCCACGTCACCCCGATCACGTCTTCTGAAGCCCTACTGAATTCCCACGGCACCCCGATCACGTCTTCTGAAGCCCTACTGAATTCCCACGGCACCCCGATCACATCTTCTGATGCCCTACTGAATTCCCACGGCACCCCGATCACGTCTTCTGAAGCCCTACTGAATTCCCACGGCACCCCGATCACGTCTTCTGAAGTCCTACTAAATTCCCACGTCACCCCGATCACGTCTTCTGAAGCCCTCCTGAATTCCCACGGCACCCCGATCACGTCTTCTGAAGTCCTACTGAATTCCCACGGCACCCCGATCACGTATTCTGAAGTCCTACTAAATTCCCACGTCACCCCGATCACGTCTTCTGATGCCCTACTGAATTCCCACGGCACCCCGATCACGTCTTCTGAAGCCCTACTGAATTCCCACGGCACCCCGATCACGTCTTCTGAAGTCCTACTGAATTTCCACGGCACCCCGATCACGTCTTCTGAAGCCCTACTGAATTCCCACGGCACCCCGATCACGTCTTCTGATGCCCTACTGAATTCCCACGGCACCCCGATCACATCTTCTGATGCCCTAATGAATTCCCACGTCACCCCGATCACGTCTTCTGAAGCCATACTGAATTCCCACGGCACCCCGATCACGTCTTCTGAAGTCCTACTAAATTCCAACGTCACCCCGATCACGTCTTCTGAAGCCCTACTGAATTCCCACGGCACCCCGATCACGTCTTCTGAAGCCCTACTGAATTCCCACGGCACCCCGATCACGTCTTCTGAAGCCCTACTGAATTCCCACGGCACCCCGATCACGTCTTCTGAAGTCCTACTAAATTCCCACGTCACCCCGATCACGTCTTCTGAAGCCCTACTGAATTCCCACGGCACCCCGATCACGTCTTCTGAAGTCCTACTAAATTCCCACGTCACCCCGATCACGTCTTCTGAAGCCCTACTGAATTCCCACGGCACCCCGATCACGTCTTCTGAAGCCCTACTGAATTCCCACGGCACCCCGATCACATCTTCTGATGCCCTACTGAATTCCCACGTCACCCCGATCACGTCTTCTGAAGCCCTACTGAATTCCCACGGCACCCCGATCACGTCTTCTGAAGTCCTACTGAATTCCCACGGCACCCCGATCACGTCTTCTGAAGCCCTACTGAATTCCCACGGCACCCCGATCACATCTTCTGATGCCCTACTGAATTCCCACGGCACCCCGATCACATCTTCTGATGCCCTAATGAATTCCCACGTCACCCCGATCACATCTTCCGAAGTCCTACTAAATTCCCACGTCACCCCGATCACGTCTTCTGAAGCCCTACTGAATTCCCACGGCACCCCGATCACGTCTTCTGAAGTCCTACTGAATTCCCACGGCACCCCGATCACGTCTTCTGAAGTCCTACTGAATTCCCACGGCACCCCGATCACATCTTCTGATGCCCTAATGAATTCCCACGTCACCCCGATCACGCCTTCTGATGCGCTACTGAATTCCCACGGCACCCCGATCACGTCTTCTGAAGTCCTACTGAATTCCCACGGCACCCCGATCACGTCTTCTGAAGCCCTACTGAATTCCCACGGCACCCCGATCACGTCTTCTGAAGTCCTACTAAATTCCCACGTCACCCCGATCACGTCTTCTGAAGCCCTACTGAATTCCCACGGCACCCCGATCACGTCTTCTGATGCGCTACTGAACTCCCTGGGCACCCCCATCACGTCTTCTGAAGTCCTACTGAATTCCAACGGCACCCCGATCACGTCTTCTGAAGCCCTACTGAATTCCCACGGCACCCCGATCACGTCTTCTGATGCCCTACTGAATTCCCACGGCACCCCGATCACATCTTCTGATGCCCTACTGAATTCCCACGGCACCCCGATCACGTCTTCTGAAGCCCTACTGAATTCCCACGGCACCCCGATCACGTCTTCTGAAGTCCTACTAAATTCCCACGTCACCCCGATCACGTCTTCTGAAGCCCTCCTGAATTCCCACGGCACCCCGATCACGTCTTCTGAAGTCCTACTGAATTCCCACGGCATCCTGATCACGTCTTCTGAAGCCCTACTGAATTCCCACGGCACCCCGATCACGTCTTCTGAAGCCCTACTGAATTCCCACGGCACCCCGATCACATCTTCTGATGCCCTACTGAATTCCCACGGCACCCCGATCACATCTTCTGATGCCCTAATGAATTCCCACGTCACCCCGATCACGTCTTCTGAAGCCCTACTGAATTCCCACGGCACCCCGATCACGTCTTCTGAAGTCCTACTAAATTCCCACGTCACCCCGATCACGTCTTCTGAAGCCCTCCTGAATTCCCACGGCACCCCGATCACGTCTTCTGAAGTCCTACTGAATTCCCACGGCACCCCGATCACGTCTTCTGAAGTCCTACTGAATTCCCACGGCACCCCGATCACGTCTTCTGAAGCCCTACTGAATTCCCACGGCACCCCGATCACGTCTTCTGAAGCCCTACTGAATTCCCACGGCACCCCGATCACGTCTTCTGAAGCCCTACTGAATTCCCACGGCACCCCGATCACATCTTCTGATGCCCTACTGAATTCCCACGGCACCCCGATCACATCTTCTGATGCCCTAATGAATTCCCACGTCACCCCGATCACGCCTTCTGATGCGCTACTGAATTCCCACGGCACCCCCATCACGTCTTCTGAAGTCCTACTGAATTCCCACGGCACCCCGATCACGTCTTCTGAAGTCCTACTGAATTCCCACGGCACCCCGATCACGTCTTCTGAAGCCCTACTGAATTCCCACGGCACCCCGATCACATCTTCTGATGTCCTACTGAATCCCCACGTCACCCCGATCACGTCTTCTGAAGCCCTACTGAATTTCCACGGCACCCCGATCACGTCTTCTGAAGCCCTACTGAATTCCCACGGCACCCCGATCACGTCTTCTGAAGTCCTACTAAATTCCCACGTCACCCCGATCACGTCTTCTGAAGCCCTACTGAATTCCCACGGCACCCCGATCACGTCTTCTGAAGTCCTACTAAATTCCCACGTCACCCCGATCACGTCTTCTGAAGCCCTACTGAATTCCCACGGCACCCCGATCACGTCTTCTGAAGCCCTACTGAATTCCCACGGCACCCCGATCACGTCTTCTGATGCCCTACTGAATTCCCACGGCACCCCGATCACATCTTCTGATGCCCTACTGAATTCCCACGTCACCCCGATCACGTCTTCTGAAGTCCTACTAAATTCCCACGTCACCCCGATCACGTCTTCTGAAGCCCTACTGAATTCCCACGGCACCCCGATCACGTCTTCTGAAGCCCTACTGAATTCCCACGGCACCCCGATCACATCTTCTGATGCCCTAATGAATTCCCACGTCACCCCGATCACGTCTTCTGAAGCCCTACTGAATTCCCACGGCACCCCGATCACGTCTTCTGAAGCCCTACTGAATTCCCACGGCACCCCGATCACGTCTTCTGAAGCCCTACTGAATTCCCACGGCACCCCGATCACGTCTTCTGATGCCCTACTGAATTCCCACGGCACCCCGATCACATCTTCTGATGCCCTAATGAATTCCCACGTCACCCCGATCACGCCTTCTGATGCGCTACTGAATTCCCACGGCACCCCCATCACGTCTTCTGAAGTCCTACTGAATTCCCACGGCACCCCGATCACGTCTTCTGAAGCCCTACTGAATTCCCACGGCACCCCGATCACATCTTCTGATGCCCTACTGAATTCCCACGGCACCCCGATCACATCTTCTGATGCCCTAATGAATTCCCACGTTACCCCGATCACGCCTTCTGATGCGCTACTGAACTCCCTGGGCACCCCCATCACGTCTTCTGAAGTCCTACTGAATTCCAACGGCACCCCGATCACGTCTTCTGAAGCCCTACTGAATTCCCACGGCACCCCGATCACATCTTCTGATGCCCTACTGAATTCCCACGGCACCCCGATCACATCTTCTGATGCCCTAATGAATTCCCACGTCACCCCGATCACGTCTTCTGAAGCCCTACTGAATTCCCGCGGCACCCCGATTACGTCTTCTGAAGCCCTACTGA